>BQNB010041713.1:21269-46580 GCA_026074375.1 Tanacetum coccineum
TGGTCGACTCCAAGTCCACTTCAATTTCATTTCCAGTCCCTCCATTTTAAGGTAACATAAATTTGAGCAATCATTTGTCCTTGTCAAATATAATTACCCGCACGTTGCTGCGGGGCGTTAAATTTTCGCGCGTTATTGCGGAGTGTTTTTTTTTTGTATTTTGTATTTTGTGAGGGTTTATTTTTTCGCGCGTTAAATTTGAGCAATCATTTGTCACGTGTCCTTGTCAAATATAATTACTTAATCACCCGCACATTGCTGCGGGGCGTTAAATTTTCGCGCGTTATTGCGGGGTGTTTTTTTTTTGTATTTTGTATTTTCTTATATGGGCTTATGTGTTGGGCCTCATGTTTAAAGGTTTGTTTTTTTTTTTGCTATACGGGTTTTTTTTAATATAATTTTATGGGATCACATGTGCCTTAAATGACGACCACGCGTTGCTGCAGGGCATTTTTTTATTGTATTTTGTGCGGGTTTATTTTTTCGGTCTCATGTTTAATAGTTCGCTTTTTTCTTATATGGGCTTCTATGTTGGGTCTTATATTTAAAGGTTTGTTGGATTTGGGTAAATATGTGTTATATATTTGGGTTTATGGTTTTTAGTAGCGTAAAATGACTCAGTTTAATGCAATCTAGAGTTGTACGTTGGTGACCGTGTCGATTATTTTAAAGTTATTAGGTATCGAATATATTTTCGCGGGTATTTTTTTATCTAAATAAATCGATAATTTTGTAATATTTTCTCCCTATTTTGTGCCAACAAAAAATTTATTTTATTTTTTTATTGCCTACTAAAAAAAGAAAAAAAAAACTAATTGGGCCGACCCAAAGTGGGAGCCCAACGAAAAGGTACTGTAGCAAGGGGCATGAAACTACGTCGTTTCATGCCACCTTTAGTATATGTATATAATACTATCATTTTCGCACAATACGACGTCGTTTTGGCACGGGCCGAAAACGACGACCCAACAACCGGCCCAAAATGAAAAGAAAAAAAATCCTAGCTCAAAATATATATAAAAAAAGAAACTTTACAAAAAGTACCCTCACTTTTAACTCTTTACGATTTTTTTAATATAATGCTTTATTTATCAAATATATAACACATATCTATCGATTCATTCAGATCAAAAAATACCCGCGTAAAGATCTTCGAATTGCGAACAAAACGAGCCCAATATTGCAATGTTTCTGACATTCATACGATTTTATAAAAAAATGCTGAAGTTTAATATATATATATATTTATATAGTGGGATTTTCAATACAAAACCACTTTTTTGTACAAAACATACAGAACCAAATTATAACCATTAGATTATTAAATCAATGGATGAGATGACTTGTGTCATAAGTGTAGTTTATTGTAACTAAAAGGGGTGTTGGATAAAAAGTATTTAAATTAGTTAGGGGTATTAAAGGAATTTCAAAATTAATAATTTTGAAAAACTGCCACATACTTTTTGAGATAATCTCTCCAAATAATTAGGGCAAAGCATCTCATTTTTTTGTTGCCTCCTTTTTTTCTCCCAGCCCCCAACTGCCTCATATCTGCCATCTCTACCGATCTTCTTCTCTTTTTCATAAATCTGTATCTATGGTTAACATTGAAATCATCTCTAAAAATAAAACGTCCTTTCCGTCCGCTCCACGCGTTTACACTTAAATGAATTCCTCCATGCCCACGTCCATATATAGCCAGTATCCATAATTATTCACAATATCCCTAAAGTAAAACAAAGTGCCACTGCAAAACAACCTGGAGTTTTAAGTGTTTACCTACATCTGAGTTCGGGTACGGGTCACGTCGTGGTTGGCCTAGTTTTGAAGTCTGCTCGGGTGATTCAGTCGTTCGTGTTCGCTGGACTTTATGGTTCATTCGTGGAAGTTTTGAGTTTGTGTTTCGGGTTTTAGTTTCGATCAGGTTTCGTTGGGTATAGTATTTTATTTGTTGGGTGTTCAAGCTCGTGTTCGATTTCGATCGCGATCTACTTTTCGTTTTGCTAAGAGGTAAATCATGAATCACATTTACGTTTTGTTTTTGATATTGATTATTGCCTAGTTCGTTTAGTATATAAATTATCTTTGTCGTGAAATCGGATATAAAGACTACCATAACAAAAGCGTTTACTCGCATAATGATGTTTAGGAAATTAGCAAACATGATTGATCTGATATAATCACTATTATTTGTAATTACGTATCGGGTTTCTGATATATAAACTGTTGTTTCGACATCAAGAGGTTGCATAATAAAGATAGTAAGAGCTTGCATATAAACCATTTGATCATGTACAGAACGTTACATTGATGACATGATGTGGTCACTCATAGCAAAGAGTTAAACTTGAGAGATTAATTTTTGTTTTGTTTGAACATATACTTTGTCTTCATTTTCAAGTATTTTTCATGTTTATGTGACAATGTTAATGGTTTTTCACAAACCTTATGTGAATTCGTTTTATTACTTAACTAAGTTTAGTTTACTTATAGACTAAGTTTAAAAATGAGAGGCATGTGTCTTTTTGTGTCAAATGTTGTTAAACAAAGGATAATTGAAATTAAAAAGTTTGTGTAAACGTTTTTGAGCTATTGAATCAAAGCTCAAATCCCTTTCGAGCCTAACTCTGGTGAGCATGAAAAATATCGTCTAAATATATATTCGAATTCATATCAGTTGAAGACGTATAGCTTTTGAATTCGTGGCTTATGTTCCATATGATAAACTAAGGTCTATGAAACAGTTTTTTTTAAAGCAATAGTCACTTGATTGAAACATATAACATTGGTGCCAAAATCTCAAATCCAAGATAGGCTTTGTTTCTTTTATTATTTGTTATTTATGAATTTTTAAACAAACCATTAGGTGAAATGTAAAAACGAAAACATCACCCCTTTTGTTGTTGTGTACTGGGTGTGATGAGGGATACTTCTTTGATTTGTTTCACAGCTAAAGTTATATGCGCTTATTTTTGTACTTTCATGATTTATTTTTGTACTTTCATGATTTGTTTAGTGTAGTTATTCAATAATAAATGTGATTTCGTAATTATAATCATGTATGTTTCCTATGCAGTTAAAGCAAGACCGGGCACCCACAAAAAAACGTGAAGCGTATATATTTTTGGAAAGCGTACACATATGTTTTAATGAATTTGACGAGAAGTCGTAGCGTGCACATATGTTCTTGGAAGGTTACTCATATTTTCTAAAGAATTTGATGAGAAAGTAAAGCATGCACATATGTTCTTGAAAGAGTGCACATGTTCTATATGTTTTTTAGATGGTGCACAAATGTTCTCGAAGCCGTGCATATATGTTATCGAACCCGTGCATATATGTTCTTGAAGCGTGCACACATGTTTTTTAATCTCTTGCACATCCATATTTTAATTTAATTGTATTTCATTTGATATCAAAATTTGTGTATTGTATTTAGGTTTTTGCTTTGTTATAAATTTAGAGTTTACATGTATATGTTTATCTTTTTTGTTATAAATTTCAAAGATTAAAAAATGTAAACCATGAACATAAGTGCAATTACCATTTAAAAAAAATATGTTTGATGTCTAAACAATTCTACGAAAGAAACATATGTAAATTTACAATTTAAAAAAAACACATATGCACCTTAATTTCTGAAAAACATATATACTTACAAAAGTATAAATTAAAAAAAAATTAATTCCGAAAATTAAGGAAATAAAAAAAACGTTTTTTAAATTAAAAAAATTCAAAAAGAAAAATTAAAATGTGTTTTGACTATTATACCCTTTTGAATTAAGAAATTTTTTTAATAATATACTAAATTTCTATTGGTCCAAAATGGTTCTGTAGGTTCTGTACAAAAAAGTGGTTTTGTATTGAATGGTCCCCTATATATATATATATATATATATATATATATGTGTGTGTGTGTGTGTGTGTGTGTGTGTGTGTGTGTGTGTGTGTGTGTGTGTGTGTGTGTGTGTGTGTGTGTGTGTGTGTGTGTGTGTGTGTGTGTGTGTGTGTGTGTGTATGTAATACATGATAATGACAAGTATCATTCGAATTTTATGAAAAAGAAAGATGGATAAAGTGTGAGCTAGTATTGCGTAAGACAATAAAAATGGAAATGAAAAAGTATATGATTAGAAAAGTATGTAAATGACGAAAAGGGTAAAGAATGATAAATTTAAATTTAGCTTGGATCCAATGATTAATGTAATGGTATCCTTCGGGATAGCCTAATGTAATGGTATCCTTAGGGATAGTCTAATGTGATGGTATCCTTCGGGATAACCTAATAATGTTAATGATACCGCAAAGGTATGGATAATGGGCGAATACCTACGGGGAAAGAGCCAAGTTTTCTTCGGGGGGAAAATTAATGAGATTGGATCCAAGGCTATAAAAGATCACATCAAAAGTAAATGAGATAGTAATATGAGATGAATGAAAAGTAATGAAGACTTAAACAAGTTTGAGTGTTATGTTGGAAGTACGTAAGCAGGATGATTCATAATCTCCTTATTTAAATGGATTGGGACGCCTCTTCATTTAAATAAAAAAATTATGAATCACCGAACCATAAGTTTGTACTTCCTTATTTGCATTGATTGGGACGTTTCTCAATGTAAATAAAAAAGTATGGATGAGTAGGCTTATGTGTTCTCGGCATAACATGATAGGATTAAGGAAGTAGACAATAGAAGTATAAATTAGTTAGATTTCATAGGAGATAAGATAGATGAAATAAGAGTTAGAATGCGACCCTTAGTAAAGATTTTAGAGAGAAAGCTAAGTTTATGACATTAAGAGTATAAGATTAAGGATAAAAATTGAATTGAAGTTATAATATGCCTTATGGCATGGTTACAATGTGAGTAATGGCTATGGAGGTCGCTAAGTTGTATTAGCACCTTTTAGTGAAATGTGAAAGTATTAGTTAAAGTTTGAATTTATGAAGTCAAAAGGTATTGAACTTTCAAGCGACTTATAGTCCTTGATAAAAAAATTACTAAAAGAAGTAAAGAAAGCAAAGTGTCATAATCGAAACGATAAAAAGAAATGTCAAGATGACTAGACTAAATAAGAAAGTATTAACTAATGTTGACTTTCGTTAATTCAAGCTAATGTAATTTCGCGTGTGACATGTAATGTTTGATAAAAAATTTAAAAAAGAAATGAATAGGAACGTAATGATATAGAGAAAAAGTTACTAAAAATAATAGAATTGAAAATGGTAAATGTCACCTTAAATGACGATTGCCATCAAAAAGAGTGAAAGTATGATAGGAAGGAGCGAGAAATAGAATGGGATAAGGATAATTATATGTATAATGGCATAGCTAGAGTTGCAAAACCATGTAGGTTGATGCAACTAGTTAAGTATATGTTGGAAAATGTTAAGATGTAATGTGAGGTCAATGTGACCAAGTTTTGGTTAGCATTAGACGAAGAGATTTCGAGGACGATATATAAATAAGGAGGATAGATTTGTAACACCCCAAAACCGGTCTTTAAGTATTTTATTACGATAATGCCAAAGAATGAGTTTGACTATGACTTTTATAAGTTTAAAGACGTTACGTGATTGGTTAGTCAAACCCGATAGTCAAACTATAAGTATAAATAATATGCAAATGGGTATAGAAAGATTAATGTGTCACATTTATGAAAGGAATGGACTTAAAGGACTTAAGTTGTCAAATGGTAAATGTATTACATAAGTTAATGTGATCAACTGAGAAAGAATATGACTTGAGGGACCTATTGTGCCAATAGACCAAACTTGTGCTAACTAACTAGATAAATCCTAGGCTTCTAAAAAGTTCTAGTATTCTTGTGTGTGTCTGGGAAGTGTCGAGCCAAAAAGAAAAGAAGGGAAAAAGGTGAAGCTTGATGACCAATTTAGGAAGAGTTTAAGGTTGCAATTCAAGGGCTAAGTTCATAGCAATAATCTATTACGCAAGTAAGCATTCATTATTAAGTTGATTGAAGAATTAAGGGTGAGGGTTCATGTACCCAAATTGGGGGTTTTGGGTATTTGATATTCTAAGATAAGTATTGAGATGTTTATTAATAAGGGTTAAGGTTAATTGAAGATTTAATGTAAAGAAAATGAGGTCTTTCATCATATGATCAAGATATGATCATATATGATTAAGAAATGAAATTGGGAAGTTATGGGTTGTATAAACCTATATTATAATATCTTTTTAATATGTATGATTGTGGTTTATGAATGATAGCATTAGATGATGATGATGATGATGTTGTTCTTGATGTCGCTAGCTTGGATTCAAGGTAAGTAAATTGACTAACATGATGTTATATTGAGTTATCATAATTATATTATGTATTATGTGTTAAGTGATTTTTGTGTTAAGGGTAAGAAGGCTTAATACTAGAGCGTATGGTTTGAGATTAAGATGAGGCTAGTGAATAAACTAGCAAGATGGGTTAGCACAATTGATATACTCAAATGAAAGTGAAGTTTAGGTGTGATAAAAATTAGTTGATGCGTACTAGCAAAGGATATGTTTGGCCTAATTGTAAAGTTAGTAAGGTATGTAAGTTTATGTGTTTACAATTGAACGATGGATTAATGGTTATGATGCAATTGTGTTTAATGAAGTATAATAGCTTGTTATGTCTTTTACTTACTAAGCGAAAGCTTATGTGTTTAACTTGTAATGTTTTGTATGTATAATGCGAAGAAGGTAATGTGTGGATTAATGTATAGATGTGGAAGCTCGGATGATGGAAATGTTGTACTATTTGTATGCAATGTGTAGTAGATACCAAGCTCGATCAACGTTGAACCCCCAAAGTGTCTTAATGGTTTGTAATGTTAAGGTCATGTGTCAATGTCTTTTGTATTGGTCTTGTATGTGCAAGAATGGAAATGGGTTCATGGTAAATGTAAACGGGTCAAAACGGAATGTTTGGTAACCCCGCAAGATATATGTTTTTAGGTCAATTAGACCATGAACGAATATGGTAATGATGTATTATAAAGTTTTAATGAATTCTGGATGGTTTTAAGTAATATCAAGTTCGGGAAGTTAGTTATCCGGAATATAAGTGTCCAAAATGAGTTTTGAAAGTTTGCATGTGCAGGGAGCCGCCCGGCTGGCCATTCAGCCATCCGGCGGGCCTTACAGCCGTCCGGCTGGCCATCCAGCCGTTCGGCTGGGTGAGTCTGCATTTTTGCGATTCTTGTTTTTGTCGTAAAAACCAAACCGTAAGGAGTTAGAATGAGTTCTTTATATCATTGGAAATCTTATGAAGTCTACTTTATAATAATGAACTTTCAAGGGTCTAATTGTAATGTATTTTAAAAAGTATATCAGGGAATGACACAAGGTCATTCCCGGTCAAGTGTTTTCGCAAAGTTTTAAATTTTAGGTTAATTTTTGAGTCTGAAAAGGGGCGTTTCATTTATAGTATATATGAAGAGGGTTACTCTACTATTATTAGGGGGTGTTTCAGATTTTTATTATTGAAACCTTTTAATATGCTTTTGGTAAATATACGTAAAAGATGACAGAACAAAATCTAGACGATAGCTTGTAACAAAACACAACTATCAGTAGTATTTAGCAATGAGATTGGGAGATCATTCACATACAAAACATTATTATGATCGAGAGATACAAGCAGATTGTTATCATTCACACACACATTTCAGTTTCAACCACATGTACATCTCTTACTGAGAAGGTCCAAATGCAGCTCTCCAATGGGCCTTGGTGAATGCAGCCACAACTATCCCAGTTAGGGCTGCTGTTGCAGTATCCGACCAAGGTTCCTACACATCATGTATCATAAGTAGGGGTGTCAAAAAAGCCGACTCGAACCCGACCCGAATTGACTTTCATAAGCTATAGCCAAATACTCACCCGGTCCAATCATATTCTACAAGCAAGCTCCCATTTCTCCAGCTTTTTCCATATCACAAGCAAATTGTTGCAAAAAACCATTAGAATTTTAAAAAAAAAATAAACACATTTTTTTTTCTTTCTGCTCACCTTGATGTCGGTCTCGCTAGAGGATGCCATGACAGCTGCTATTCCTAATGCACATACCTGATACAAACCCTTAGTCAAGGCCGATATGTTGGAGACATTAGGAGGTTGGTTATCAGAGTTGGTAGCCAGGAAGCGACGATGATGATGAATTGACTGTAAAAGGTGATGATGAGACGTCCATTTAACTAATTTACAAATAAACCGTTAGAATAAATAAATTAACGGTAATTACACACTTAACGAGCGATTAAGCATCAAGAACTACACACAGTTCAATTAATCACTCATAATCATCAACTATTGGTGTACTTGCTTATATCTAAAAAAAATATCAATAGATAGTATAAACACCTCGAACAAATCATTACTACTATTCACTCGCACACATCAACAAAAGTTCAATTAATAGCTCGTTAACTAATACGGAGTATAACACAAAATTAACAACAATTTATCATTGACCACTCAGATTAAGCATATTAGCACAAAAACCTCCAATCAACGTTAATAATTACACAAACAAAACAAAACAGTTCATTTTACACTAGTATAAATTGCAGATTAACGTTAATTAAACCGATAACCAATAATAATGCATCAAATTACAGTTTTGGATCGAATACCTTAAACGATGAACTGCGGATTGAACGTGTTGAAAGTGATATTGACCTAAAACAATTTTAATTCAAAAATTAACGCAAACAAAAGAAGGATTAAGAATCAAATTAAACCTATATTTTAAACAATTAGTGCTAATTACACTAATAAACAGCTTTTGAATTAAAACTGACAAAACGAAATAAGAGAATGAAAATGTACAAATGCGATCGATGTCCTCAGACCTTCTTGAGAAAAAATCAGGCTCGCGATCACGTGCTATTATGCGCCGTGCGTATTATTTTAGCTTAATAATGTTACAATCTAAGATTCGGATAAGAGTTTAATCGTGTATTTTTTTGTATAGTTATTGAATGTTGTTGCCGTGAATAATGTGATCCACCAGGATGATGCAGTTATCGTAAGTTCTAATCGTTATTGTAGCTAGTCTATTAGTAGTATTTTTCGTCGTCTCACGTACTATTTATTCATGCAGCAGGAGGCTGATGCTGCTCCTGATAAAGTGATACCGATCGATGATGGCGTTGTTGTTGTGGCCGAGATGATAGAGGTACGTGAGTTGTGTATCGTCATGTTTAATGTATTTTTTTACCTAATTATTTGGATTTTAATTTTATATCAGAAAGTCGCCACCGGTCAGTCGGTTGTTGTGTGGTTGGAGAAGAGTATTGTTAGTGTTATGAGTATTATTTTGATTTTAATTAGTATTTCATTTTAGTTTTTAAAATCGTATCGCTCCTGCTGGCGTGGCAGTTGATGACATGGTTGTCGCCGCTGCAGCTGACGTGATTTGATGATGATTTTATCTCTTTCCGTCTTAGTCTATATTTCATGTTTTGTATAAACAAAGGTTTTGCGTCTCGCGCTCCGCTGCGGAGCGCGATATTTTACTTTAAAGACTAACTTTGCAACCGACGAATAACCTCGGGGACGATTATCGTAACTTGATTACCCCAAGGATAACTCACGAACATGAATGACCAATTACGTAAAATCTGTGTTGGAGTTTTTTTTATAATAAAGTTTAAAAAAGAAGATATTAAGTTAGTACTTTTTCTAGTATTAAATTTGCGTCGAAAAACGTGTAAGTCATGTTTACCAAGGCGGTACTGCCTTTTAATTTGATATAGTAATACCCTTTTAGTTTTTTTAATATTTTATATATATTTATTATAAAACTACGAAACAAAAAGTACGGAACAAAAAATATAAAGTTTGATAAGTTAAAAGTAGTAAGACATAAAAAAAATAGAGGAAAAACTATTAAAAATGTCTTTTTTATTAATAAAGTAGATAAAACTGCTAAAAAAATACAAAACATAAAATATAAAATATGACAAATAAAAAGTAATAAAAGACAACATTCTAAAAAAATATTATAAAAAATTATTATACAAAAAGTTTATTGCCCATTAATAAATTTCATTTTATTTTATTCTTAAAAATTGTATGCCATATTTTTAGAGTAAATTGCATAAATCGTCCTTAAAGTTTGGCCAAATTGCATGTTTCGTCCCAAACGTTACGAAAGTGCAAGGATCGTCCCTGTGGGAAACCTTTGGTGCAAGTATCGTCCCTGCAGGGACGATACTTGCACCAAATGTTTGCCCAAATGTTTCCCCACAGGGACGATACTTGCACCAAAGGTTTCACACAGGGACGATCCTTGCACTTTCGTAACGTTTAGGATGAAACATGCAATTTGACCAAACTTTAAGGACGATTTATGCAATTTACTCACATTTTTATTAGTCCCACCAAGAAAATACCATTTTATCAAAAGGAAACACAATCATCACCATTAATTGAATAATTTCTTGTGGGTAATTCTCAAATTTCATCTTTAACATTGAAATTATATAAAAATTGAATCTTTAGTATCATGGGTAGATCAAAATCAAGTCTTGAAGACTGCAACCCCAACTCAGGTTCACATTTCTGAAAAAATAATCAAATCTAGTATTTAATGCATATTTACATAGGTTTAGGTGTTAATGTATATTTACATAGATTTATATGATCATAGTATGTTTTTATGTTTTCCTAAAGAAAATGAAGTTGTGAATTGTTGTGTTATGTTCTTAAGGTAACTGAGAAAAAGTTTAAGGTTATTTAATTCTTGGATTATGTTATTGGTACCCCTCCCTCATAAATAGTACCAATGTTACGTACTTTCGGCCCCTTTTACGGTGCAACACAGTTTCAGTTCCGTACTTCTTAAGAGTTTAATACTTTTACTTGTTAAGCTTTATAATTTTTGTTCGGCACTTTCCGTTTTACAGTTTTATAATATAAACAAAATTATAAAAATAAAAATAAAGAAAACGAAAAACAAAGGGGTATTACTTGTAAAAATGGGGTGCTTAAATAACCAACCCCTTAATTATTAGGAGTAATACGATGAAGAAATGCGCGTATGATATGATTTATAGTGATTAGACTCATAAGTTGTCGAGACGGATTGTTGCCACTTGCCAACGCGGATTAAAGGTTACGCTTTGTAGACCAAGTACCATTGTAGAACTTTTTGGAAATACGTAGAACACGAATTAGGTGTGATTATGTACATAACGTTAAGACTCAAATAAAAGAATGAGTAAAAGTAGTGTGAGGGTAAAAATGTTAACACACATGTTTTTTGTTTTCCCGGTAAACAAAATTACAAGCTTGTTGAGAGTTGTGGTATAATTTTGTTAACATATGCAGCGGGTCAGATTCACCACAAGAGAGTAATGATCCAGAACAAATATAAAGAAAATCTTGTTGGAATATTGCATGAAACTGGCTCGAAAGAGGTTGTCATCGTGTGTCACGGATATAGATCCTGCAAGGTTGGTCAAACAAGAAGTTCAGCTTGTGTATACGTTTGCGAAAGGATGGTTATGTAATTTTATGTCTTTGTTATATAGGACAGGATTCCTATGGCGAATCTTGCTGCTGCTTTTGCAAATGAAGGAATTAGTGCCTTTCGTTTTGACTTTGCTGGCAATGGGTAATTTTGTTCTCTAGTAAAGTTTCGTTTTGACTTTGTTATTAGGATTTTACCATGTTGACGATAACATCTTTTGTTAAATCTGTCAGAGATAGCGAAGGTTCATTTCAATATGGAAATTACTACAGAGAAGTTGATGATTTGCGGTCGGTGATGCAATATTTTGAGCAAGAAAAACGGTCGGTCACTGCAATTATTGGGCACAGCAAAGGTCCTTCTTTAATTTTGTATTTGGAAAATACTACTGTAATTTTCTTTTGTATATAAAAAGTTGTTGTATTAAATTATTGATCAGAAAGATAATCGTAGGAGGAAATGCGGTGCTTTTTTATGCTTCGAGGTTTAAAGATGTTAGTAACGTTGTCAATATTTCTGGTCGATTTGATCTGAGAAGAGGTATTGAGGGTCGTTTGGGTAAAGATTACTTGAAGAGAATCAAACAATATGGATTCATTGATGTTGCCAACAGAAAGGGTAAGCTTTCTGGTTTGTGGGTTCATCTTGTTGCTTATGGATAGATGGGCTGGTCAGGGGTGGTAACTCGTTGAAACGAGTTCAGTTATAAATGATTTTTTTTTACTGCTAAAACTTTTTTGAAGTTTTCTTTTATATATGATTAATCAAAATTCAAGAACAATGCGTTAGCAATGGTAAAATTTAGGCTGAGTACCAACCCATATGACTTTCTTTCCTTTTAGCCAATTGTTTATTTGACCCGTTGAGAAAAAAAAATACAACCCAAATCGACCCATTCATAAGCAACTGGGTTGAAATTGACGCCTCAAATTTTTTTTAGATCTTCTTATATGAACGTGTCACCGATATCAGGGAATATAGAGTATCGTGTGACTGAAGAAAGTTTGATGGACCGTCTAACAACAAACACAGGTGCAGCATGCCGACTGATTCCTCAAACCTGCAGGTTCTTAACTCGTATCAGATTCTGTCGGTTCTTTTTGTCAATTCGTATTTATATACATAAGTTGTCAATCGTTGGTTCATTTAAGTCATAGAGCTAGTTTTGTAAATAATTAACGGGTTAGTTATAATTTCGGACAGTGACATCAGTGATTGTCATGGCTGCAGGGTGTTAACAATCCATGGTTCCGGAGATAAGATTGTACCTACGGCAGATGCTATGGAGTTTGCAAAGCATATATTCAACCACAAATTGCATATCATTGAAGGAGCTGATCATGAATACACATCTCATCAGAATGAGCTATCTTCGGTTGTGCTTAGTTTTGTTCAATCCGGTTCTAGTCGTGACAATGCACAATCAGAAAATAAGTCTCTACGTTCATGCTTATAACTAGATCTATCGTCAACTAAACATTTTACTCCAAATTTTATATAGAAAACCTTCTCTCTGATATTAACTTATTAAGGAGGCGTTTGTTTCAGCTTATATAGTTGGCTTATGGCTTATTTGGTTTTCGGCTTATGTTCCAAAAGCACACTTTTTGTGGCTTATTTTAAAACTTTTCGGCTTATATTATGTCGCCCCTAAAAGTAAACTGAGTCACATACATGGCTTATAGCTTATTTTTCTTTTCGGTTTTTGTTTCATAAGCTCACTTTTTGTGGCTAAATTTGAAACTTTTGGCTTATATTATGTCGCCCCTAAAAGTAAACAAGTCTATAGAGTTGGCAACTATCTGAAATGACAGTAAGACGCAAGAAAATTAACCAGAACTAAACCAAAAAGTTCCATTAAGTAGGTGCTTAAAGAATCCACTTAAGGAGTACAATCAGAAAACCGACTCAAACACTACTACGATATTCTAGCTTCAACACAGTGTCGAAACAATTCAACTTAACGTGCACACATAAGCAGCAAGTGTATGAAGCCACAACTATCTAGGGCTGCTGCTGCACAGTATCTGACCAAGGTTCCTACACATCATGTATCATACGCAGGGATAGCAAAGGCAACAAGCACGATACAAGCAAGTGCAACCGCTCCGCAATACGCGACCAAGCCACCTGCAGATCAAATAAAAGTAACCTGTCTCATGTATCATGAACACAATAAACCAATAAAAAGTACTTGACTCTATTGCAAGAATTAGAAGCAAAAAATATCAAATAACAACGAAACTTTTTTAATGATATGAACCGGCCCATTCTCACAGCGGGTTCAACACCTCTGCCTATTCAAGGCTAAGTTCCAATTAGAAATCCAGGTTATAATTAACTCACCTGAAGCCAACATTTCCTCGATGCACGCGCCCACTTCACCAGTGTTTTGTATCTCTGCACCAAACTGTTAGACTCAAACAAATAAACTTATTAAATTTTTTATAACATACGTAATATGTTTTTGGTCTTTTTTGCTCGCTCCTTTTTTGCTCGCTATTTGCACTACAGTCGCGATGGCTGATATAACCGCCGCTGTCACCAATGGTCAATTCCGTTCCGTGCCACACACTCACAGCTCAATGCCCGCCAGAAGGGGCGTTGATGAGTTTTCTTTGCAGGAAACATTGTGATGACAATAGCCATTTCCTAGAAAGTTCTTCGCCAGATTCATTATTATTTTACATTTCAAAACAGAAGTGCTTGGCTTCATTTGTCAAATCCCATTTAATTTTAATGTGCCATATACCTCTTTCATAGTAATTCTGTGTTGATTTTGAGCAACCTATTTTGGTTAATTTTTGTATCGGGTTACATAATAGCTCAGTGCAAATTTTACACTAAAGAACCACTCTTCATTTTCATCATGTGATAATATTACTCTTAGATGTTAATGCTGCGTCATTCAAGACAAATCAGTATATCCTAAAGAAACTCATTTTTATACAAATAAGTTTGTGCATCAAACACGTCTCTCACTAAATATAAATTTGGCGATAATTAATATAGTACTATATACTTATAATTATAAATAAATGGGTAGTTTATACGTACTTCTAAAATGATTTAAATGATTGTAACACCCTTTTATTCTTTTATGGAGTCATATATATATCATAAAAATGCGAAACATAAGGTGCGAAACACAAATATAAAGTTTGATAAGTAAATAGTAGTAAAATAAAAATATATGGAGCGAAAACTCATAGAAAAAGTTTTTTCTCTTAATAAAATGGATAAAACTTAATAGTAAAAAAATAGAATAATTTCATATATCACTTTACTTTTGTGATTAATTTCATATATACCCAAAGTATAACCATTAAATGCATAATGTATAATGTTTTTAATGTATGCTTGAGTATTTATAAAAAAATTCAACTAAAAAGATGAGAGATATGAAATTGCTCAAAAAAAAAATAAGGGGATAGCTTGACTACAATTTTTGTAGCCAAGTGGCTACAATTTTCAAAAAAAATACATAAGAAATGACCCATGAACCCACAGACAAAACTCAAGGACCCACAAAATGATTCAGGGACTCACGATTTGTAGCACACAAAATTATTGCTAATTGGCTACAAAATATTGTAGCTAATATATTCTCTAATAATAATGGGTGCAAAATTATGTTGATAACAAAAGTGGGAGTACATGCATAATGAAGCTTGCTAGCATGTTACTTATTAGGTAGAAATAAATTTCATTTTATTTTATTTTTACAAATTGGGATGCTATATTTAGTAGTCCACCAAGAAAATACCATTTTACCAAATTTACCAAAAGGGTTCTAAAATCATCATAAAAAGTGAATAATTTCTTCTGGGCAATTCTTAATTCTCATAATTGACACTAAAATTTATATAAAAATCAAAGCTTTAGTGTTATGGCTAGATCAAATTCAAATCTTGAAGTCTACAACCCCAACTCAGGTTTAAGCAAGAGCACACTCACTAAGTTTCATATATTAATGCATATTTACATAGTTTTAGTATAAACTTAGTTTTATATGATCATAGTATGTTTTTATGTTTTCCTAAAGAAAATGAAGTTGTGAATTGTTGTGTTATGTTCTTAAGGTAACTGAGAAAAAGTTTAAGGTTATCTGATTCTTAGGAGTGAAGAAATGCACGTACGATAGGATTTATAGTGATTAAAGTGTTAAGTTGTCGAGACGGATTGTTGCCACTTGCCATTGCGGATTATAGTTTACACTTTGTAGACCAACTAGCATTGTAGAACTTTTTGGAAACACAAGTTAACAATGCACAGATGTGGTGACAACTATATTGGATGTGAATTGTAGATAACATTACTTTTTTATTTTATGCACGAGACTTATGTTTGTATGACAGTTTCAAGCTCACGCCAATTATTAGGTGCCTACGTCGTAACATAATGAGTAATAGAAATTGTGTACAAATCTTTGTTGTGTTGAAAGTAATAGAAATTGTGTACAAATCTTCTCCATGGCAAGCTTGTTGAAAGTTATGGTATAATTTTGTCATATGCAGCGGGTCAGATTCACCACAAGAGAGTAATAATACAGAACAAATAAAAAGAATATCTTGTTGGAATATTGCATGAAACTGGATCGAAAGAGGTTGTCATCGTGTGTCACGGATATAGATCCTGCAAGGTTGGTCATTGGCAAATGGACCCAGGCGGTCAAATCATGCAGAAGATGAAAGGACATGAAGAGTCCACGCAGCCAACGACAAACTGCCAAAACGGTACAAAGACCGCGTAGTAACAGAAGGAGTAAGATTTGATCGCGGAACTTTAAGTCTAGTAATGCTCACCGCACGCTATAATTGCACCGCGTATGGTAAGCAAACTAGACTGGGGGGACTTGATAACGTATAGTATGAGCACCAAGCTTACTGGGCTTAGTTCATAATATACGTATATGGGCCCAGGCCCAATACAACAAATAGCTGGATCGCTAAGCCCGGCAGGGGTGACGCTCCGGATATTACAAAGACGCACGCGAGTATCTTCTTGGCCGCACCTGTGCGCCCCGCGGACAAACACTGACCGCGGAAGAACACTCGCGTCCGCAAACACGATTATACGTGGACCCTTGCCCGACAAGGGACCCACTCCGACCACTACTAAAGTAACCGAAATACTAGGAAACCCTAGTACTAGACACCTATAAATAGGAGTCACAGTACATCTCAAAAGGTACATTCTGTCTAATCATTAACTCTTACACATACTCTGACATTCTCTGACAAATATGTGTACTTACTCTCACGCCGGAGCTTAATCGTGGGGTCCGTCCCCACGGTAAGGCTAACGGTTTACTTTTAATTGTGCAGAACATCATCACTTCTCTTGCTCTAGTACAAGATCCAGTATCCAAGTCGCTTGAAGGCCCGACCCGATAAGAGACTTGACACGCTACCAAACCCAACACGAATTTTGTACTAACAGCAAACAAAAAGTTCAGCCTGCGTATACGTTTGCGAAAGGATGGTTTTGTAATTTTATGTCTTTATTATATAGGACAGGATTCCTATGATGAATCTTGCTGCTGCTTTTGCAAATGAAGGAATTAGTGCCTTTCGGTTTGACTTTGCTGGCAATGGGTAATCTTGTTCGCTAGTAAAGTTTCGTTTTGACTTTGTTATTAGGATTTTACCATGTTGACGATAACTTCTTTTGTTAAATCTGTTAGTGATAGCGAAGGTTCATTTCAATATGGGAATTACTACAGAGAAGTTGATGATTTGCGGTCAGTGATGCAGTATTTTGAGCAAGAAAAACGGTCGGTCACTGCAATTATTGGGCACAGCAAAGGTCTGTTTTTCTGTTTTCTCATAATCTAGTTTAATTTTGTATTCGGATAATACTAGATTTCTTTTGTATATAAAAACTTGTTATATTGAATTATTGATCAGAGAGATATTTGTAGGAGGAAATGTGGTGCTTTTTTATGCTTCGAGGTTTAAAGATGTCAATAACGTGGTCAACATTTCTGGTCGGTTTGATCTGAGAAGAGGTATTGAGGGTCGTTTGGGTAAAGATTACTTGAAGAGAATCAAACAATATGGATTCATAGATGTTGCCAACCGAAAGGGTAAGCTTTCTGGTTTGTGGATGGGACGGTCAGGGGTGGTAACTCGTTGAAACGAGTTCAGTTATAAATTGTTTTTTTACTGCAAACATTTTCGTTGAAGTTTTTTTTTAATATATAGATTAATCAAATTTCAAGAACAATTCTTTAGCAATGGTAAAATTTAGGCGAGTACCAACCCATATGACTTTTTCCCCTTTTAGCCAATTGTTTATTTGACCCGTTTGAGAAAAAAATACAACCCAAATCGACCCATTCATAAACAACTGGGTCGAATTTGATGCCTCAAAATTTTTTTAGATCTTATATGAACGTGTCACCGATATCAGGGAATATAGAGTATCGAGTGACTGAAGAAAGTTTGATGGACCGTCTAACAACAAACGCAGGTGCAGCATGCCAACTGATTCCTCGAACCTGCAGGTTCTTAACTCATACGTATCAGATTGTGTTGGTTTTTTTGTGAATTCGTATTTATAATTAAGGGGTTAGTTATAAATATATTTTGAGATTCTTTTACTCGCATTCGTACAGTGACATGAGTGATTGTACCTACGGAAGATGCTAAGGAGTTCGCAAAGCATGTAGTCAACCACAAATTGCATATCATTGAAGGAGCTGATCATGAATACACATCTCATCAGAATGAGCTATCTTCGGTTGTGCTTAGTTTTGTTCAGTCCGGTTCTAGTCATGACAACGCACGATCAGAAAATAAGCCTCTACGTTCATGCTTATAACTAGATTTATCGTCAACAAAACATTTTACTCCAAATTTTATATAGAATACCTTCTCTGATAATTACTGATTAAGGGGCCGTTTGTTTCGGCTTATATAGTTGGCTTATGGCTTATTTGGTTTTTGGATTATGTTTCATAAGCTCACTTTTTGTGGCTTATTTTGAAACTTTTGGCTTAAATTATGTCGCCCCTAAAAGTAAACGAGTGTATATTGCCACATACATGTGCATTTAGCAACTATCAGAAATGACAGTAAGATGCATGAAAATTAACCAAAACTAAACCAAAAAGTTCCATTAAGTAGGCGCTTAAAGAATCCACTTAAGGAGTACAATCAGAAAACCGACTCACAAACACTACTACAATATTCTAGCTTCAACACAGAGTCGAAACAATTCAACTTAACGTGCACATAAACAAACATGTCTAAACAAAATTTCACGATAACACACCCTTACTACTGATGACTTCACATCCTGTCTTCTCTCCTTCTTGGGGCACAAGTGATGATCTCATCGACTCTTAGGATCATTTCTGCAGCTTCAGTTGCAGAAAGCAATACCGCTTGCTTCACCTTGAATGCCTCGGATATTCCAAGCTCAGACATATCTCCAACCTGTTTAACAACGGAAAACAAAACATAAGAACTATAGACAAAAAAGGCGGCCATTTTGACAAATTTAAACTTGTCTTGCTACAATGCAACCACTTAATCAGTCTTTGTTATGAAATTGTTTCACTTACAGAGCCAGTAATCACATCAATCCCGGCATTGCTGTTCTCTTTATGGTGCTCAGCTCGAAGTTGAGCAATCAACTCGGCACTGTCCAAACCAGCGTTGTCAGCAATAGTTGTTGGGATTGCAAGCAGAGCCCGTGAGAAAGCATCGATAGCATGAGACTTCTTGCCAGGAGTTTTGCGGGCCAGCTCATCAACTGCCTTAGCCATTATCATCTCTGGCCATCCACCACCAAGTAGAACCCTGCTGTCATTTATGGTCTGAGAGAGCACACATAAAGCATCATGCAATGATCTTTCTGCTTCATCGAGAACATGAAAACTGCAAAAACGAAACAAAAGGAATCAAAATTTATGTCTAACTACAAGTCAATAGAAAGAAAAAGGCACAATATAAGAAGCGTATGTCGTACCTTGCACCTCTCAAAACGATGGTACAGGCCTGACCCATTTCAACGCCTGAAAAATGGATCAACTTGTCCTCACCGATCATAATTTCTTCAATAAGTTTGCAGTGTCCAAGTTTAACAGACTCAGGATTGTCAAAAGTTGATGCAATTTCACCACCAGTAACCAAGGCCAGACGCTCAATTCCATCAAAATCAGCATGCTCTATTGCAAGGATTCCGGAATCTGCAAACAACTCCTCGGGGAAATTGTAGATCAGCTGTCTGTTCACGAAGCAGTTGATACCATGACCAATGATCTTTTGCACCTTCTCTCTCATTTTATCTTTTTCAGCAGTTTCAATTTGAGCAACCTTTGCCATTGAGTCAACACGAACTCGTGCTCCGTAGATTTTGACTTTGTCGGTGTCCATAGCTGTGTTTGCAACCAAAATGTTTGCGTTTTCAATCCTTTTTGGTTGTCCGAGGCCAATCTTTTTGTCAAGAATAAATCTGCACAAGCAATATAACATAAATTATACCCTAGAAGCTGTATTAACATCCGTGCAGTATCTAATTATGGCGCATAACAAGCAAAAGTCAATATGTGGGGACATCAGAAGATGACATCTGTTTGAACTTCCATATGAAAAAAGTAACATTTACACACTATGGCGGTACTAGAAAAAGAAAAGAAAAGACGGTTATCTAACTCACCCTTCATCCAAGAAAGAATCCTTTAGTGACCCTCCGGCTTTCTTGATGATTTGGATCGACTCCAAGTTTGTGCTTCCCTGACACATCAAGACAAAGATACATTAGAGAGTTGAACGCTAAACAACTGTCAATAATTGCAGAATAATAACAAGGAAAGCGACAGTACACAATGCAAGTATAGTGCGCAATAACTACTCACCTTTAGCCTCATAACAGCATCGACAGCCAAGGTTGCGAAATGTTCCTTGTCTTGTGAGAGAATTTTAGAGCTCAATGTAGTCATTGCAATCTTCATCAAGTCTGATCTGAATTTCTCTGCATGAACCATTAAACGTGACATTAACATACAGTAACAAAACTCGATTCTAATTCGGCAGATAACACAGAGCTGAGTTATCTTTGGTGTAATCAATACGAACCTGCATCTTCCTTGTTATCCTTGACCCTTTCCAACAATGCACTTCGAGCACAGTCAGCAGCCATACGGTAACCTGAAAGTTGAAAAAAACAATGAAATACATGCACGTAAAAGTTAAGTACAAACTTAAAATCAATAACAGATATCAAACAGACCTGAGATTATTGTCATTGGATGAATTTTCGTGGCTACCAACTTCTCGGCCTCCCTTAAAAGTTCCCCAGCCAAAACTACCACCGACGTAGTCCCGTCACCCACCTCATCATCTTGCACTTTCGAGATGTCTAATCATAAAAATAAGAAATTTAACATTACCCTCGATAAAAAGCGTGACAGTTCTAATAGCAACGGGCAAAAGACAAAAAGGACTAATATAAGGATACCAATAAGGACTTTAGCAGCGGGGTTGTCGATATGAAGAGACTTTAAGATTGTAGCACCGTCATTCGTCACTGTGACACTGTGTCCTCTACCCGTTGACTGTAATATTTTATCCTGCAAATTTATAATTATTTTAGACAATTAGTATGTATACAAGTCCATAGTTCGCTATCTTTAAGCAACGGAAATATATGATAAAAAAACACTAACCATTCCTTTGGGCCCTAAGGTCGTCTTCACCAAGTCAGCTATCGCCATAGCTCCAACAAAGGATGCCTAAATCACGATGAATAATGTGAGATTTAAACAAAAACAGAAAGTAGTGATATAAACGACATGATTAGAAAGTTTGATGCAAACTTATTGAAACAAGGCATAAACTCATAGCCAAGCATATGCCGTACGAAGATAAGAAGACTTACCATTCTAGCACGTTCACCCTTCTCTTCGGTAGCCCAAGCCCCTAGCGCCCCGCAGCCTAGCCCCCCCCCATCTAGCCCCCAAGATTTCTAGATGCCCCCCCCCGCAGAACTTATAGAGCTCACGCCGCTAGCCAGGCCAGGCCTCCAGGCAGCCCCGAGCAGCCTCTACCCCCCGCCCCTCTAGCCCCCCCCACCTTCTACGTTTCTAGGCCGCCGCCGACAGAGCCCCCCCCCATCCCAGCCCCAGCCAGTCTCCCAGCCAGCCCAGCCACTACCTATTCTAGTAGCCCCACGTATTTTTCTTTATTTTTTTTTATTTTTCAAACACCTTCACTTCGTTATTTTCATCTTTAAAAAGTCATGTCATCACCAGCCTGAGACACACCAAAATTAAGATTATGGAAACGTAAAAAGAAGTAAGGGGTAAATTATTAGCTAGAACTCAGTGGGTATGAGTTTTGAGTGTTTAACTTACCGCCATAGAGAGGATGTAGATAGAACGAAATCGACTGCTCAGAAGATTTTATACCCTGAACAAAACAAGTTGAAGTTTGTTACTATACATAACGAGAAAGGAAAAACGATAACTTACCATCAGAAATTCCAAAATAGAGAGGGAAGGAGGGGGGAGGGAGAGGAGCAAGGAAGAGGGGAGAGAAAAAGGAAAGAGAAGGGAAAGGGGAAGGGGATGGAAAGAAATGAAAAAGATAAAGAGGAGAGAGAGAAAAATAGGAGGGAGGGAGGGGGGGGGAGTAGGGAGATTCAAGAGGGCCTCCCTCCTGGTGGCCCGTGTGTCTGTCGTGTTGCTTGCTGGTTCTCGTCATCCCCCTTTGCTTTGCTTTTTCTGAAGAGTCTCTATCCTCTCGGGCTACGGGTGCCCTGTTCCGTGCTTGTGCTCTCGGGGTGGGGCCGGGTACTTTGTGTGCCTTTTTCGGCGTTTCTTTTGTTCCCCTCTCTCCCCCTCTGTTTCCGCTTGCTTTCCCTTGATTTCCCCTCCCTCTTTCTTCCCTCTCCCGTTTTTTTCTTAACCTCCGGGTGCTTATTGCGCCCCCGTACGTGGTTTATCCTCGCCTGTCTGTTGCACGTAGCGGGCTTTGCATCCACTCTGTGCCGCCCTCAGGGCTCGGTCCGCTCCTACCCGTTTCTCGTTGTCCGCCCGTCCTTTCCCATCCCCTCCTTTTCTTTCTCCCGTCGTTTTGTCTTTCTTTCTTCCTTTTCTCCTTCTTCCCTTCTGCGCCTCCTCTTTTATCTTCCCTTCTTCTTCATTCCCCTTGTCTTTTTTACCTCCTCTTCTTTTTGCTTTTTTCTGTTTCCGCCTTCTCTGTCTGACCTCTTTGTTTCCCTTTATGTGATTGCTGTTATCTTGCTCTTTTCTCCTCCCCTCTTTTCCTTTTCGTCTTTTTCCGCCTTTTCGTCTTGGCTCCTGTCTTGTCCTCCTTTTCTTCTTCCCCCCCCCCCTTGCCGCCTTATCCTCTTGTCTTGGCCTCCTTCGGGTATCAACACGATAACTTACCATCAGAAATGCAAAAAAGAGTTCAAAAGCACTAAGAAGTTCATTCTTTGTTTCGAGATGTTACACATTTGAGGTGTAACAGCCAAAAAGTAAAAAAATAAACTTTAAACAAGATCCGTTAGTCCACAGCCATTTGTTAAATAACTATGTTCTTTGAGATCTTAAGCATTATTATGAAAGACATTCTCAAAAACGTATCCTTCAATGTAGTTGGATTAATCAATTTTGTAAAAATATTTCTCGTTGTCCTTGTATACAAATTCACTCGATTTCGCTCATTAACTAAGACATATATCATAACCTAATATCTTCTTATACACCGACATATAACCCTGAGCTAACACCTAAACACATCCATATCAATTTCTGAAATACACGGCTTCAGTTTCCAAAATATCTTCCACGCACTTATTCAAACTTCAACATATTAAGTCATCAAATCGGTTTTCCTTCTCAGTCCTAAACTTTGCCCACAAATCGGTTTTCGTTATGACTACTACTTAACCTTCAAATCTTAAACCGCTAACGCGCTCATCCTATACAGAATCGTTACAATACTTTCCTCCTTACGCCACATTTCAACCTCTAACAATAAAACAAAACCTAAAAACCTTAGCTATCTTAAAATCGGTTTTCATTAAGACTACTACTATTACTACTTATGGAGTATTCTCTCATTCTCAATCTTAAACCACTAGCGCGCTCATCGTATACCAAATCAGTCCTAAAGTCCCCTCCTTTTTTCGCCAAGTTTCGACCTCTAACCATAAAAGAAAACCTAAAAACCTTAACCTTCAAATCTTAAACAGCTAATGCGCTCATCCTATACAGAACCACTCCAATACTTTCCTCCTTTTAGCAAGATTTCGACCTCTAACAATAAAACAAAACCTAAAAACCTTCGCTTTCTAAACGTTCACTATCTTAAACCGCTAACGCACTCATCGTATACATAATCAGTCCTAAAGCTCCCAAAAATCTCATTACAAACAAAAACATTCGAGCTTGTGAAATTTAAATCAAAATCAGATAAGCCCATAAATAAGCTTAAGCAAACACCTCTTTAGACCACTAAAGCCACATTTCAACCTCTAACCATAAATAGAAGAAAAAAAAACTTAGCTTTCAAACATTAACTATCTTAAATCACTAACGCGCAAATCCTATACAAAATCAATCCTAAAGTTTCCCCCCTTTCGCCACATTTCAACCTCTAACCATAAATAGAAGAAAAAAAAACTTAGCTTTCAAACATTAACTATCTTAAATCACTAACGTGCAAATCCTATACAAAAGCAGTCCTAAAGTTTCCCCCCTTTCGCCACATTTCGACCTCTAACCATAAAGCAAAACCTAAAAACCTTAGTATTCAAATCTTGAAACCGCTAACAATATCAAATAAACATAATCAATCCTAAAATAAAAAACCCAAAAAAAAAATAACATAACTAAGCAGAGTATTAAAGGGTGTTTGTTTAGGTTTATATGTGAGCTTATGAGCTTATTTGATTTCGCTTTATATTTCATAAGCCTTAATTTTCTGGCTTATTTTGAGACTTATTTATATAATAAGTTTATTATATCGTAATAAACTTATATAAGTCTCAGAATAAGCCAGAAAATTAGGGCTTATGAAATATAAGCCGAAATCAAATAAGCTGATAAGCCCACATATAAGCCTAAACAAACAATCCCCTATTATTGGATCTAAATGATTTATAAAAAAACAAACCTAGTTTGATGATGGTTCGATCTATAAGTATATGATTCAAACGACAGACAGTGTTGTAGAAAGAACCAGTGTGTGTGTTCTTTTTTGAAGTACTTGTGTTTGTGTGTGTGTTTTGAGTTTAGGGCTACAACTATGTTTTTGGTTATTGTGTTGATGGGCTTTGTGAGGAGTAACTGATTAGCCCAAACTTTTTTATCAGCCCAATGTTTATAATGATTTTCTTTCTGTTAATGTTTGGTCCGGTATATAATAAAATTGTGTGTGGCAAAGGGTGAGCAAAAGAAACCGAACCGAATTTGCTAAAACCGAACCGAACTACAAATTCGGTTTTCGGGTTGGATATGAGTTTGGTAATCAGAACCAAAAACCGAACCGAAAACCGAAATTATATAAATATATATATTTTTTATATATTCATATATACAAAAATACCATTAAAAATTTATCCTAATTTAAAAAATAATTTTTATACTTGAAATAATATTTTTTTAGCTAAATATCTATGTAATTAATATTTTCATCATTTCGGTTTGGTTCGGTTTTCGGTTTGTTTTTCGGGTTGACCCCAAAAATTGTTTCGGCTTTCGGTTCGGTTTGGTTTTCGAGTTGACCCAAAAAAAATTAACCGAACTAACCGCACCGAATTAACCGAACAACCCGATAACCGAACCGATCAACACCCCTAGTAGCAACAGGG
>BQNB010041714.1:0-46579 GCA_026074375.1 Tanacetum coccineum
TTTTGCTTGTTCGGTCCTTGCGTTTTTGTCACTCGTTCGGTCCTCGAAGAAAAATGAACTCGTTCGGTGGTTGAAAAATCAACTCGTTCGGTTCTATAGTAAATGAACTCGTTCGGTCCTTGAAGTTTTCACTCGTTCGGCTCTATGGACAATGAACTCGTTCGGTCCTCGAAAGAAGAAACTCGTTCGGTCCTCTCATGATGAAACTCGTTCGGTCCTCGCAAGATGAAACTCGTTCGGTTGTTGATGTGTGTTCACTCGTTCGGTTCAAACGTTTTGTCCCTCGTTCGGTTGTAACGTGTTTCCACTCGTTCGGTTGTTCTTCACAAAAACCAAGAGCGTATAACCCCTTGACGTTTTTGCCTCAACTGATGCGACAAAAAAAACCAACTTTTTGGACCCCAAATCTAACCAACTAAACGTCCTTGCTTTTCTCTTTGAATGAGCCGAATCATATCAAAAGAAACAAATATGCCGAATGATGAACCAACCAAATCTGTCGAGTTCAATAGGCTCACAATAACAAAAAAAACCACGAAATCCACCCGAGGCGACTGATACCAATTGTAGGAACCCGATTAACACTTCACTTCATATAATCACAACACAAATCCGTCTTGTTTTTCTCTTCGATTTGAGAGGTCACGGGCCTGAAACGGACTTACGGATCAAAAGTTATGGCTGTTTTACTGAAACCCTTTTCTTCACACAAGATTTCTAGACAAAACGCAGTGCTATCTTTAACCAAAACGCAATGACTTTTTAACTTGTTCGGTCCTCGAGAATTTTTTTCTCGTTCGGTCCAAAATAAATTTTGCTCGTTCGGTCCAAAAAAAATTTTGCTTGTTCGGTCCTTGCGTTTTTGTCACTCGTTCGGTCCTCGAAGAAAAATGAACTCGTTCGGTGGTTGAAAAATCAACTCGTTCGGTTCTATAGTAAATGAACTCGTTCGGTCCTTGAAGTTTTCACTCGTTCGGCTCTATGGACAATGAACTCGTTCGGTCCTCGAAAGAAGAAACTCGTTCGGTCCTCTCAAGATGAAACTCGTTCGGTCCTCGCAAGATGAAACTCGTTCGGTTGTTGATGTGTGTTCACTCGTTCGGTTCAAACGTTTTGTCCCTCGTTCGGTTGTAACGTGTTTCCACTCGTTCGGTTGTTCTTCACAAAAACCAAGAGCGTATAACCCCTTGACGTTTTTGCCTCAACTGATGCGACAAAAAAAACCAACTTTTTGGACCCCAAATCTAACCAACTAAACGTCCTTGCTTTTCTCTTTGAATGAGCCGAATCATATCAAAAGAAACAAATATGCCGAATGATGAACCAACCAAATCTGTCGAGTTCAATAGGCTCACAATAACAAAAAAAACCACGAAATCCACCCGAGGCGACTGATACCAATTGTAGGAACCCGATTAACACTTCACTTCATATAATCACAACACAAATCCGTCTTGTTTTTCTCTTCGATTTGAGAGGTCACGGGCCTGAAACGGACTTACGGATCAAAAGTTATGGCTGTTTTACTGAAACCCTTTTCTTCACACAAGATTTCTAGACAAAACGCAGTGCTATCTTTAACCAAAACGCAATGACTTTTTAACTTGTTCGGTCCTCGAGAATTTTTTTCTCGTTCGGTCCAAAATAAATTTTGCTCGTTCGGTCCAAAAAAAATTTTGCTTGTTCGGTCCTTGCGTTTTTGTCACTCGTTCGGTCCTCGAAGAAAAATGAACTCGTTCGGTGGTTGAAAAATCAACTCGTTCGGTTCTATAGTAAATGAACTCGTTCGGTCCTTGAAGTTTTCACTCGTTCGGCTCTATGGACAATGAACTCGTTCGGTCCTCGAAAGAAGAAACTCGTTCGGTCCTCTCAAGATGAAACTCGTTCGGTCCTCGCAAGATGAAACTCGTTCGGTTGTTGATGTGTGTTCACTCGTTCGGTTCAAACGTTTTGTCCCTCGTTCGGTTGTAACGTGTTTCCACTCGTTCGGTTGTTCTTCACAAAAACCAAGAGCGTATAACCCCTTGACGTTGTTGCCTCAACTGATGCGACAAAAAAAACCAACTTTTTGGACACCAAATCTAACCAACTAAACATCCTTGCTTTTCTCTTTGAATGAGCCGAATCATATCAAAAGAAACAAATATGCCGAATGATGAACCAACCAAATCTGTCGAGTTCAATAGGCTCACAATAACAAAAAAAACCATGAAATCCACCCGAGGCGACTGATACCAATTGTAGGAACCCGATTAACACTTCACTTCATATAATCACAACACAAATACGTCTTGTTTTTCTCTTCGATTTGAGAGGTCACGGGCCTGAAACGGACTTACGGATCAAAAGTTATGGCTGTTTTACTGAAACCCTTTTCTTCACACAAGATTTCTAGACAAAACGCAGTGCTATCTTTAACCAAAACGCAATGACTTTTTAACTTGTTCGGTCCTCGAGAATTTTTTTCTCGTTCGGTCCAAAATAAATTTTGCTCGTTCGGTCCAAAATAAATTTTGCTCGTTCGGTCCAAAATAAATTTTGCTCGTTCGGTCCTTGCGTTTTTGTCACTCGTTCGGTCCTCGAAGAAAAATGAACTCGTTCGGTGGTTGAAAAATCAACTCGTTCGGTTCTATAGTAAATGAACTCGTTCGGTCCTTGAAGTTTTCACTCGTTCGGCTCTATGGACAATGAACTCGTTCGGTCCTCGAAAGAAGAAACTCGTTCGGTCCTCTCAAGATGAAACTCGTTCGGTCCTCGCAAGATGAAACTCGTTCGGTTGTTGATGTGTGTTCACTCGTTCGGTTCAAACGTTTTGTCCCTCGTTCGGTTGTAACGTGTTTCCACTCGTTCGGTTGTTCTTCACAAAAACCAAGAGCGTATAACCCCTTGACGTTTTTGCCTCAACTGATGCGACAAAAAAAACCACGAAATCCACCCGAGGCGACTGATACCAATTGTAGGAACCCGATTAACACTTCACTTCATATAATCACAACACAAATCCGTCTTGTTTTTCTCTTCGATTTGAGAGGTCACGGGCCTGAAACGGACTTACGGATCAAAAGTTATGGCTGTTTTACTGAAACCCTTTTCTTCACACAAGATTTCTAGACAAAACGCAGTGCTATCTTTAACCAAAACGCAATGACTTTTTAACTTGTTCGGTCCTCGAGAATTTTTTTCTCGTTCGGTCCAAAATAAATTTTGCTCGTTCGGTCCAAAATTTTTTTTGCTTGTTCGGTCCTTGCGTTTTTGTCACTCGTTCGGTCCTCGAAGAAAAATGAACTCGTTCGGTGGTTGAAAAATCAACTCGTTCGGTTCTATAGTAAATGAACTCGTTCGGTCCTTGAAGTTTTCACTCGTTCGGCTCTATGGACAATGAACTCGTTCGGTCCTCGAAAGAAGAAACTCGTTCGGTCCTCTCAAGATGAAACTCGTTCGGTCCTCGCAAGATGAAACTCGTTCGGTTGTTGATGTGTGTTCACTCGTTCGGTTCAAACGTTTTGTCCCTCGTTCGGTTGTAACGTGTTTCCACTCGTTCGGTTGTTCTTCACAAAAACCAAGAGCGTATAACCCCTTGACGTTTTTGCCTCAACTGATGCGACAAAAAAACCAACTTTTTGGACCCTAAATCTAACCAACTAAACGTCCTTGCTTTTCTCTTTGAATGAGCCGAATCATATCAAAAGAAACAAATCTGCCGAATGATGAACCAACAAAATCTGTCGAGTTCAATACACAATAACAAAAAAAACCACGAAATCCACCCGAGGCGACTGATACCAATTGTAGGAACCCGATTAACACTTCACTTCATATAATCACAACACAAATCCGTCTTGTTTTTCTCTTCGATTTGAGAGGTCACGGGCCTGAAACGGACTTACGGATCAAAAGTTATGGCTGTTTTACTGAAACCCTTTTCTTCACACAAGATTTCTAGACAAAACGCAGTGCTATCTTTAACCAAAACGCAATGACTTTTTAACTTGTTCGGTCCTCGAGAATTTTTTTCTCGTTCGGTCCAAAATAAATTTTGCTCGTTCGGTCCAAAAAATTTTTTGCTTGTTCGGTCCTTGCGTTTTTGTCACTCGTTCGGTCCAAAAATTTTTTTGCTTGTTCGGTCCTTGTGTTTTTGTCACTCGTTCGGTCCTCGAAGAAAAATGAACTCGTTCGGTGGTTGAAAAATCAACTCGTTCGGTTCTATATTAAATGAACTCGTTCGGTCCTTGAAGTTTTCACTCGTTCGGCTCTATGGACAATGAACTCGTTCGGTCCTCGAAAGAAGAAACTCGTTCGGTCCTCTCATGATGAAACTCGTTCGGTCCTCGCAAGATGAAACTCGTTCGGTTGTTGATGTGTGTTCACTCGTTCGGTTTAAACGTTTTGTCCCTCGTTCGGTTGTAACGTGTTTCCACTCGTTCGGTTGTTCTTCACAAAAACCAAGAGCGTATAACCCCTTGACGTTTTTGCCTCAACTGATGCGACAAAAAAAACCAACTTTTTGGACCCCAAATCTAACCAACTAAACGTCCTTGCTTTTCTCTTTGAATGAGCCGAATCATATCAAAAGAAACAAATATGCCGAATGATGAACCAACCAAATCTGTCGAGTTCAATAGGCTCACAATAACAAAAAAAACCACGAAATCCACCCGAGGCGACTGATACCAATTGTAGGAACCCGATTAACACTTCACTTCATATAATCACAACACAAATCCGTCTTGTTTTTCTCTTCGATTTGAGAGGTCACGGGCCTGAAACGGACTTACGGATCAAAAGTTATGGCTGTTTTACTGAAACCCTTTTCTTCACACAAGATTTCTAGACAAAACGCAGTGCTATCTTTAACCAAAACGCAATGACTTTTTAACTTGTTCGGTCCTCGAGAATTTTTTTCTCGTTCGGTCCAAAATAAATTTTGCTCGTTCGGTCCAAAAAAAATTTTGCTTGTTCGGTCCTTGCGTTTTTGTCACTCGTTCGGTCCTCGAAGAAAAATGAACTCGTTCGGTGGTTGAAAAATCAACTCGTTCGGTTCTATAGTAAATGAACTCGTTCGGTCCTTGAAGTTTTCACTCGTTCGGCTCTATGGACAATGAACTCGTTCGGTCCTCGAAAGAAGAAACTCGTTCGGTCCTCTCAAGATGAAACTCGTTCGGTCCTCGCAAGATGAAACTCGTTCGGTTGTTGATGTGTGTTCACTCGTTCGGTTCAAACGTTTTGTCCCTCGTTCGGTTGTAACGTGTTTCCACTCGTTCGGTTGTTCTTCACAAAAACCAAGAGCGTATAACCCCTTGACGTTTTTGCCTCAACTGATGCGACAAAAAAAACCAACTTTTTGGACCCCAAATCTAACCAACTAAACGTCCTTGCTTTTCTCTTTGAATGAGCCGAATCATATCAAAAGAAACAAATATGCCGAATGATGAACCAACCAAATCTGTCGAGTTCAATAGGCTCACAATAACAAAAAAAACCACGAAATCCACCCGAGGCGACTGATACCAATTGTAGGAACCCGATTAACACTTCACTTCATATAATCACAACACAAATCCGTCTTGTTTTTCTCTTCGATTTGAGAGGTCACGGGCCTGAAACGGACTTACGGATCAAAAGTTATGGCTGTTTTACTGAAACCCTTTTCTTCACACAAGATTTCTAGACAAAACGCAGTGCTATCTTTAACCAAAACGCAATGACTTTTTAACTTGTTCGGTCCTCGAGAATTTTTTTCTCGTTCGGTCCAAAATAAATTTTGCTCGTTCGGTCCAAAAAAAATTTTGCTTGTTCGGTCCTTGCGTTTTTGTCACTCGTTCGGTCCTCGAAGAAAAATGAACTCGTTCGGTGGTTGAAAAATCAACTCGTTCGGTTCTATAGTAAATGAACTCGTTCGGTCCTTGAAGTTTTCACTCGTTCGGCTCTATGGACAATGAACTCGTTCGGTCCTCGAAAGAAGAAACTCGTTCGGTCCTCTCAAGATGAAACTCGTTCGGTCCTCGCAAGATGAAACTCGTTCGGTTGTTGATGTGTGTTCACTCGTTCGGTTCAAACGTTTTGTCCCTCGTTCGGTTGTAACGTGTTTCCACTCGTTCGGTTGTTCTTCACAAAAACCAAGAGCGTATAACCCCTTGACGTTTTTGCCTCAACTGATGCGACAAAAAAAACCAACTTTTTGGACCCCAAATCTAACCAACTAAACGTCCTTGCTTTTCTCTTTGAATGAGCCGAATCATATCAAAAGAAACAAATATGCCGAATGATGAACCAACCAAATCTGTCGAGTTCAATAGGCTCACAATAACAAAAAAAACCACGAAATCCACCCGAGGCGACTGATACCAATTGTAGGAACCCGATTAACACTTCACTTCATATAATCACAACACAAATCCGTCTTGTTTTTCTCTTCGATTTGAGAGGTCACGGGCCTGAAACGGACTTACGGATCAAAAGTTATGGCTGTTTTACTGAAACCCTTTTCTTCACACAAGATTTCTAGACAAAACGCAGTGCTATCTTTAACCAAAACGCAATGACTTTTTAACTTGTTCGGTCCTCGAGAATTTTTTTCTCGTTCGGTCCAAAATAAATTTTGCTCGTTCGGTCCAAAAAATTTTTTGCTTGTTCCGTCCTTGCGTTTTTGTCACTCGTTCGGTCCTCGAAGAAAAATGAACTCGTTTGGTGGTTGAAAAATCAACTCGTTCGGTTCTATAGTAAATGAACTCGTTCGGTCCTTGAAGTTTTCACTCGTTCGGCTCTATGGACAATGAACTCGTTCGGTCCTCGAAAGAAGAAACTCGTTCGGTCCTCTCAAGATGAAACTCGTTCGGTCCTCGCAAGATGAAACTCGTTCGGTTGTTGATGTGTGTTCACTCGTTCGGTTCAAACGTTTTGTCCCTCGTTCGGTTGTAACGTGTTTCCACTCGTTCGATTGTTCTTCACAAAAACCAAGAGCGTATAACCCCTTGATGTTTTTGCCTCAACTGATGCGACAAAAAAAATCAACTTTTTAGATCCCAAATCTAACCAACTAAACGTCCTTGCTTTTCTCTTTGAATGAGCCGAATCATATCAAAAGAAACAAATATGCCGAATGATGAACCAACCAAATCTGTCGAGTTCAATAGGCTCACAATAACAAAAAAAACCACGAAATCCACCCGAGGCGACTGATACCAATTGTAGGAACCCGATTAACACTTCACTTCATATAATCACAACACAAATCCGTCTTGTTTTTCTCTTCGATTTGAGAGGTCACGGGCCTGAAACGGACTTACGGATCAAAAGTTATGGCTGTTTTACTGAAACCCTTTTCTTCACACAAGATTTCTAGACAAAACGCAGTGCTATCTTTAACCAAAACGCAATGACTTTTTAACTTGTTCGGTCCTCGAGAATTTTTTTCTCGTTCGGTCCAAAAAAAATTTTGCTTGTTCGGTCCTTGCGTTTTTGTCACTCGTTCGGTCCTCGAAGAAAAATGAACTCGTTCGGTGGTTGAAAAATCAACTCGTTCGGTTCTATAGTAAATGAACTCGTTCGGTCCTTGAAGTTTTCACTCGTTCGGCTCTATGGACAATGAACTCGTTCGGTCCTCGAAAGAAGAAACTCGTTCGGTCCTCGAAAGATGAACCTCGTTCGGTCCTCGAAGGATGAACCTCGTTCGGTTGTTGATGTGTGTTCACTCGTTCGGTTCAAACGTTTTTTCCCTCGTTCGGTTGTAACGTGTTTCACTCGTTCGGTTCTACACGTTTTCCACTCGTTCGGTTGATACGTTTTTTCACTCGTTCGGTTGTTCTTCACAAAAACCAAAAGCGTAAAACCCCTTGACGTTTTTGCCTCAACTGATGCGACCAAAAAAAACTTTTTGGACCACAATGCTAACCAACTAAACGTCCTTGCTTTTCTCTTTGAATGAGCCGAATCATATCAAAAGAAACAAATATGCCGAATGATGAACCAACCAAATCTGTCGAGTTCAATAGGCTCACAATAACAAAAAAAACCATGAAATCCACCCGAGGCGACTGATACCAATTGTAGGAACCCGATTAACACTTCACTTCATATAATCACAACACAAAAAAATGTCAATAAATCATAGAAAACGATGGTTTTAGGGTTCGAAAAATCCTTAACCAACTAAAGGGTGGTTACAGCGTGATCCGTCTTGTTTTTCTCTTCGATTTGAGAGGTCACGGGCCTAAAACGGACTTACGGATCAAAAGTTATGGCTGTTTTACTGAAACCCTTTTCTTCACACAAGATTTCTAGACAAAACGCAGTGCTATCTTTAACCAAAACGCAATGACTTTTTAACTTGTTCGGTCCTCGAGAATTTTTTTCTCGTTCGGTCCAAAATTTTTTTTGCTTGTTCGGTCCTTGCGTTTTTGTCACTCGTTCGGTCCTCGAAGAAAAATGAACTCGTTCGGTGGTTGAAAATTCAACTCATTCGGTTCTATAGTAAATGAACTCGTTCGGTCCTTGAAGTTTTCACTCGTTCGGCTCTATGGACAATGAACTCGTTCGGTCCTCGAAAGAAGAAACTCGTTCGGTCCTCTCAAGATGAAACTCGTTCGGTCCTCGCAAGATGAAACTCGTTCGGTTGTTGATGTGTGTTCACTCGTTCGGTTCAAACGTTTTGTCCCTCGTTCGGTTGTAACGTGTTTCCACTCGTTCGGTTGTTCTTCACAAAAACCAAGAGCGTATAACCCCTTGACGTTTTTGCCTCAACTGATGCGACAAAAAAAACCAACTTTTTGGACCCCAAATCTAACCAACTAAACGTCCTTGCTTTTCTCTTTGAATGAGCCGAATCATATCAAAAGAAACAAATATGCCGAATGATGAACCAACCAAATCTGTCGAGTTCAATAGGCTCACAATAACAAAAAAAACCACGAAATCCACCCGAGGCGACTGATACCAATTGTAGGAACCCGATTAACACTTCACTTCATATAATCACAACACAAATCCGTCTTGTTTTTCTCTTCGATTTGAGAGGTCACGGGCCTGAAACGGACTTACGGATCAAAAGTTATGGCTGTTTTACTGAAACCCTTTTCTTCACACAAGATTTCTAGACAAAACGCAGTGCTATCTTTAACCAAAACGCAATGACTTTTTAACTTGTTCGGTCCTCGAGAATTTTTTTCTCGTTCGGTCCAAAATAAATTTTGCTCGTTCGGTCCAAAATTTTTTTTGCTTGTTCGGTCCTTGTGTTTTTGTCACTCGTTCGGTCCTCGGTGGAAAATGAAACTCGTTCGGTGGTGAAAATCAACTCGTTTCGGTTCTATATAAATGAAACTCGTTATGTCCTTGAAGGTTTTCACTCAAGTTCGGCTCTTTGGACAATGAACTCGTTCGGTTCCATCATAAGAAGAAACTCGTTCGGTCCTCTCATGCATATCCTTATCCCTCCGAGCTTGTTCTGGATCACTGTCTTCCTCAGAAACGGACTCAGATTGAGGAGTAACTGGTTTGGCGATCTCTTTGCCTTTGTGTCTGGTAGACGCACTTGGTCGTGTGGAAGAAGATTGCTTGTATGATGGTGCATTCGATCTTTGAGGTTTTGGTGCCTGATAGTAGTTATCTGAATATGGTTGAGCAGCCGCAAGAAGTGCTAATGGATTTGCACTTCTGGCTAATCTCTCAGAACGGATATCATTAACTTCGTTTTGAAACTGCTTCAGAACGTCAAACAGCTTGTGATATGAGACCGTGTCTATTTCCTGTCTCTGCTTGACAACCGTCACAAATCTTGACCATTCTGGTTGAAGTTGTTGAAGAAATTGAACATTCACTTGCATTGGTGAAACTTGCAAGTTGTTCCTTGTCAACTCATTCATCAGTTTATAAAACCGGGAGTAATAAGACTCCATGGATTCTCCATCTCTAGAAGTAAACTTCCCAAATTCCCAGAATAGATTGGTCTTTACATCTTGTACGTTCAACGATTCCCCTTGTTGTAGCCTTTCAATGGCTGTCCACATCTCCTTTGCTGTGTTACATGCATCAACAGTTGAGTAAATTTCATCCCCAATACCAGTCAGAATCAAGAAAATAGCTTCCTTTTCAGCTTGAAAGTAAAGTTTGTTCTCTGCTGTCATGTTGTGTATTGTCTCTACTTCTTCATGTGCAGCTACTGGTAGAATGTTCTCTGCTGCTTCAACTGCTGCAATGAGTACGTTCGTAGGCATATATGGACCGTCAAAGATGCACTTCCTCAGATATTCACCATTCGATTTAGTGTCAAGGTATCGTAGAAAACGCGAATGCCACTGAGAATATCTTCCTGGTCCAAGCATCGGTGGACGATCTTTTGAACCAGCTGCCATTATATTGTTATGCATTTGGCTATCTGTGGAGGATGTGTTAACTGGAGTAGACATGATGAATGAATAGTTATGAATTATGAAGTGTGAATGATTTTGTTGGATCTTAAGTGGATATGATGTGATTGAAGTTGTGGTTGTGTAAGCAATTCACGTTCACGGGATTTTACACGTCTATGATTAAAACCGATAAATGAATTAACGGGATTTTACAAAATCAATAGAAAACCGTGAATGATTTGATTCGGAATCAGCGGCGAAAAATTCCAAAAAACTGAAAAATGTCAATAACTCATAGTAAACGAGTGTTTTGGGCTTCGAAAAATCCGTAACCAGCTAAAGGATGGTTACAGCGTAATCCGTCTTGTTTTTCTCTTCGATTTGAGAGGTCACGGGCCTGAAACGGACTTACGGATCAAAAGTTATGGCTGTTTTACTGAAACCCTTTTCTTCACACAAGATTTCTAGACAAAACGCAGTGCTATCTTTAACCAAAACGCAATGACTTTTTAACTTGTTCGGTCCTCGAGAATTTTTTTCTCGTTCGGTCCAAAATAAATTTTGCTCGTTCGGTCCAAAATTTTTTTTGCTCGTTCGGTCCTTGCGTTTTTGTCACTCGTTCGGTCCTCGAAGAAAAATGAACTCGTTCGGTGGTTGAAAAATCAACTCGTTCGGTTCTATAGTAAATGAACTCGTTCGGTCCTTGAAGTTTTCACTCGTTCGGCTCTATGGACAATGAACTCGTTCGGTCCTCGAAAGAAGAAACTCGTTCGGTCCTCTCAAGATGAAACTCGTTCGGTCCTCGCAAGATGAAACTCGTTCGGTTGTTGATGTGTGTTCACTCGTTCGGTTCAAACGTTTTGTCCCTCGTTCGGTTGTAACGTGTTTCCACTCGTTCGGTTGTTCTTCACAAAAACCAAGAGCGTATAACCCCTTGACGTTTTTGCCTCAACTGATGCGACAAAAAAAACCAACTTTTTGGACCCCAAATCTAACCAACTAAACGTCCTTGCTTTTCTCTTTGAATGAGCCGAATCATATCAAAAGAAACAAATATGCCGAATGATGAACCAACCAAATCTGTCGAGTTCAATAGGCTCACAATAACAAAAAAAACCACGAAATCCACCCGAGGCGACTGATACCAATTGTAGGAACCCGATTAACACTTCACTTCATATAATCACAACACAAATCCGTCTTGTTTTTCTCTTCGATTTGAGAGGTCACGGGCCTGAAACGGACTTACGGATCAAAAGTTATGGCTGTTTTACTGAAACCCTTTTCTTCACACAAGATTTCTAGACAAAACGCAGTGCTATCTTTAACCAAAACGCAATGACTTTTTAACTTGTTCGGTCCTCGAGAATTTTTTTCTCGTTCGGTCCAAAATAAATTTTGCTCGTTCGGTCCAAAAAAAATTTTGCTTGTTCGGTCCTTGCGTTTTTGTCACTCGTTCGGTCCTCGAAGAAAAATGAACTCGTTCGGTGGTTGAAAAATCAACTCGTTCGGTTCTATAGTAAATGAACTCGTTCGGTCCTTGAAGTTTTCACTCGTTCGGCTCTATGGACAATGAACTCGTTCGGTCCTCGAAAGAAGAAACTCGTTCGGTCCTCTCAAGATGAAACTCGTTCGGTCCTCGCAAGATGAAACTCGTTCGGTTGTTGATGTGTTTTCACTTGTTCGGTTTAAACGTTTTGTCCCTCGTTCGGTTGTAACGTGTTTCCACTCGTTCGGTTGTTCTTCACAAAAACCAAGAGCGTATAACCCCTTGACGTTTTTGCCTCAACTGATGCGACAAAAAAACCAACTTTTTGGACACCAAATCTAACCAACTAAACATCCTTGCTTTTCTCTTTGAATGAGCCGAATCATATCAAAAGAAACAAATATGCCGAATGATGAACCAACCAAATCTGTCGAGTTCAATAGGCTCACAATAACAAAAAAAACCAACTTTTTGGACCCCAAATCTAACCAACTAAACGTCCTTGCTTTTCTCTTTGAATGAGCCGAATCATATCAAAAGAAACAAATATGCCGAATGATGAACCAACCAAATCTGTCGAGTTCAATAGGCTCACAATAACAAAAAAAACCACGAAATCCACCCGAGGCGACTGATACCAATTGTAGGAACCCGATTAACACTTCACTTCATATAATCACAACACAAATCCGTCTTGTTTTTCTCTTCGATTTGAGAGGTCACGGGCCTGAAACGGACTTACGGATCAAAAGTTATGGCTGTTTTACTGAAACCCTTTTCTTCACACAAGATTTCTAGACAAAACGCAGTGCTATCTTTAACCAAAACGCAATGACTTTTTAACTTGTTCGGTCCTCGAGAATTTTTTTCTCGTTCGGTCCAAAATAAATTTTGCTCGTTCGGTCCAAATTTTTTTTTGCTTGTTCGGTCCTTGCGTTTTTGTCACTCGTTCGGTCCTCGAAGAAAAATGAACTCGTTCGGTCCTTGAAGTTTTCACTCGTTCGGCTCTATGGACAATGAACTCGTTCGGTCCTCGAAAGAAGAAACTCGTTCGGTCCTCTCAAGATGAAACTCGTTCGGTCCTCGCAAGATGAAACTCGTTCGGTTGTTGATGTGTGTTCACTCGTTCGGTTTAAACGTTTTGTCCCTCGTTCGGTTGTAACGTGTTTCCACTCGTTCGGTTGTTCTTCACAAAAACCAAGAGCGTATAACCCCTTGACGTTTTTGCCTCAACTGATGCGACAAAAAAAACCAACTTTTTGGACCCCAAATCTAACCAACTAAACGTCCTTGCTTTTCTCTTTGAATGAGCCGAATCATATCAAAAGAAACAAATATGCCGAATGATGAACCAACCAAATCTGTCGAGTTCAATAGGCTCACAATAACAAAAAAAACCACGAAATCCACCCGAGGCGACTGATACCAATTGTAGGAACCCGATTAACACTTCACTTCATATAATCACAACACAAATCCGTCTTGTTTTTCTCTTCGATTTGAGAGGTCACGGGCCTGAAACGGACTTACGGATCAAAAGTTATGGCTGTTTTACTGAAACCCTTTTCTTCACACAAGATTTCTAGACAAAACGCAGTGCTATCTTTAACCAAAACGCAATGACTTTTTAACTTGTTCGGTCCTCGAGAATTTTTTTCTCGTTCGGTCCAAAATAAATTTTGCTCGTTCGGTCCAAAAAAAATTTTGCTTGTTCGGTCCTTGCGTTTTTGTCACTCGTTCGGTCCTCGAAGAAAAATGAACTCGTTCGGTGGTTGAAAAATCAACTCGTTCGGTTCTATAGTAAATGAACTCGTTCGGTCCTTGAAGTTTTCACTCGTTCGGCTCTATGGACAATGAACTCGTTCGGTCCTCGAAAGAAGAAACTCGTTCGGTCCTCTCAAGATGAAACTCGTTCGGTCCTCGCAAGATGAAACTCGTTCGGTTGTTGATGTGTGTTCACTCGTTCGGTTCAAACGTTTTGTCCCTCGTTCGGTTGTAACGTGTTTCCACTCGTTCGGTTGTTCTTCACAAAAACCAAGAGCGTATAACCCCTTGACGTTTTTGCCTCAACTGATGCGACAAAAGAAACCAACTTTTTGGACCCCAAATCTAACCAACTAAACGTCCTTGCTTTTCTCTTTGAATGAGCCGAATCCTATCAAAAGAAACAAATATGCCGAATGATGAACCAACCAAATCTGTCGAGTTCAATAGGTTCACAATAACAAAAAAAACCACGAAATCCACCCGAGGCGACTGATACCAATTGTAGGAACCCGATTAACACTTAACTTCATATAATCACAACACAAATCCGTCTTGTTTTTCTCTTCGATTTGAGAGGTCACGGGCATGAAACGGACTTACGGATCAAAAGTTATGGCTGTTTTACTGAAACCCTTTTCTTCACACAAGATTTCTAGACAAAACGCAGTGCTATCTTTAACCAAAACGCAATGACTTTTTAACTTGTTCGGACCTCGAGAATTTTTTTCTCGTTCGGTCCAAAATAAATTTTGCTCGTTCGGTCCAAAAAAAATTTTGCTTGTTCGGTCCTTGCGTTTTTGTCACTCGTTCGGTCCTCGAAGAAAAATGAACTCGTTCGGTGGTTGAAAAATCAACTCGTTCGGTTCTATAGTAAATGAACTCGTTCGGTCCTTGAAGTTTTCACTCGTTCGGCTCTATGGACAATGAACTCGTTCGGTCCTCGAAAGAAGAAACTCGTTCGGTCCTCGCAAGATGAAACTTGTTCGGTTGTTGATGTATGTTCACTCGTTCGGTTCAAACGTTTGTTCCCTCGTTCGGTTGTAACGTGTTTCCACTCGTTCGGTTGTTCTTCACAAAAACCAAGAGCGTATAACCCCTTGACGTTTTTGCCTCAACTGATGCGACAAAAAAACCAACTTTTTGGACCCCAAATCTAACCAACTAAACGTCCTTGCTTTTCTCTTTGAATGAGCCGAATCATATCAAAAGAAACAAATATGCCGAATGATGAACCAACCAAATCTGTCGAGTTCAATAGGCTCACAATAACAAAAAAAACCACGAAATCCACCCGAGGCGACTGATACCAATTGTAGGAACCCGATTAACACTTCACTTCATATAATCACAACACAAATCCGTCTTGTTTTTCTCTTCGATTTGAGAGGTCACGGGCCTGAAACGGATTTACGGATCAAAAGTTATGGCTGTTTTACTAAAACCCTTTTCTTCACACAAGATTTCTAGACAAAACGCAGTGCTATCTTTAACCAAAACGCAATGACTTTTTAACTTGTTCGGTCCTCGAGAATTTTTTTCTCGTTCGGTCCAAAATTTTTTTTGCTTGTTCGGTCCTTGCGTTTTTGTCACTCGTTCGGTCCTCGAAGAAAAATGAACTCGTTCGGTGGTTGAAAAATCAACTCGTTCGGTTCTATAGTAAATGAACTCGTTCGGTCCTTGAAGTTTTCACTCGTTCGGCTCTATGGACAATGAACTCGTTCGGTCCTCGAAAGAAGAAACTCGTTCGGTCCTCTCAAGATGAAACTCGTTCGGTCCTCGCAAGATGAAACTCGTTCGGTTGTTGATGTGTGTTCACTCGTTCGGTTCAAACGTTTTGTCCCTCGTTCGGTTGTAACGTGTTTCCACTCGTTCGGTTGTTCTTCACAAAAACCAAGAGCGTATAACCCCTTGACGTTTTTGCCTCAACTGATGCGACCAAAAAAAACTTTTTGGACCACAATGCTAACCAACTAAACGTCCTTGCTTTTCTCTTTGAATGAGCCGAATCATATCAAAAGAAACAAATATGCCGAATGATGAACCAACCAAATCTGTCGAGTTCAATAGGCTCACAATAACAAAAAAAACCACGAAATCCACCCGAGGCGACTGATACCAATTGTAGGAACCCGATTAACACTTCACTTTCATATAATTCACACACAAATCCGTTTTGTTTTCTTCTCTTCGATTTGGAGTCACGGGTCTGTGAAACGGACTTACGGATCAAAAGTTATGGCTGTTTTACTAAAACCCTTTTCTTCACACAAGATTTCTAGACAAAACGCAGTGCTATCTTTAACCAAAACGCAATGACTTTTTAACTTGTTCGGTCCTCGAGAATTTTTTTCTCGTTCGGTCCAAAATAAATTTTGCTCGTTCGGTCCAAAAATTTTTTTGCTTGTTCGGTCCTTGTGTTTTTGTCACTCGTTCGGTCCTCGGTGGAAAATGAAACTCGTTCGGTGGTGAAAATCAACTCGTTTCGGTTCTATATAAATGAAACTCGTTATGTCCTTGAAGGTTTTCACTCAAGTTCGGCTCTTTGGACAATGAACTCGTTCGGTTCCATCATAAGAAGAAACTCGTTCGGTCCTCTCAAGATGAAACTCGTTCGGTCCTCGCAAGATGAAACTCGTTCGGTTGTTGATGTGTGTTCACTCGTTCGGTTTAAACGTTTTGTCCCTCGTTCGGTTGTAACGTGTTTCCACTCGTTCGGTTGTTCTTCACAAAAACCAAGAGCGTATAACCCCTTGACGTTTTTTCCTTAACTGATGCGACAAAAAAACCAACTTTTTGGACCCCAAATCTAACCAACTAAACGTCCTTGCTTTTCTCTTTGAATGAGCCGAATCATATCAAAAGAAACAAATATGCCGAATGATGAACCAACCAAATCTGTCGAGTTCAATAGGCTCACAATAACAAAAAAACCACGAAATCCACCCGAGGCGACTGATACCAATTGTAGGAACCCGATTAACACTTCACTTCATATAATCACAACACAATCCGTCTTGTTTTTCTCTTCCGATTTGAGTGGTCACGGGCTGAAACGTCTTACGGATCAATAAGTATGGCTGTTTTTACTGAACCCTTTTCTTCACACAAGAGTTTAGACAAAAACGCATTTCGTGTGCTATCTTTAACCAAAACGCTATTGTACATTTTTAACTTGTTTTCGGTCTCGAGAATTTTTTTTATAGTTCGGTCAAAATAAATTGTGCGCGTTCGGTCCAAAATAAATTTTGTTGTTCGGTCCTTGCGGTTTTTGTCATCTCGTTCGTGTACTCCGAGGAACAAATGACTCGTTCGGTGGTTGAAAAGTCAACTCGTTCGGTTCTATAGTAAATGAACTCATTCGGTCCTTGAAGTTTTCACTCGTTCGGCCTCTCATGGACTTTGACTCAGTTCGGTCATCGAAAAGAATTGAAATCGTTCGGTCCTCTCTAAGTTGAAACTCGTTCGGTCCTGCAAGATGAAACTCGTTCGGTTGTTGATGTGTGTTCACTCGTTCGGTTTAAACGTTTTGTCCCTCGTTCGGTTTAAACATTTTGTCCCTCGTTCGGTTGTAACGTGTTTCCACTCGTTCGGTTGTTCTTCACAAAAACCAAGAGCGTATAACCCCTTGACGTTTTTGCCTCAACTGATGCGACAAAAAAAACCAACTTTTTGGACCCCAAATCTAACCAACTAAACGTCCTTGCTTTTCTCTTTGAATGAGCCGAATCATATCAAAAGAAACAAATATGCCGAATGATGAACCAACCAAATCTGTCGAGTTCAATAGGCTCACAATAACAAAAAAAACCACGAAATCCACCCGAGGCGACTGATACCAATTGTAGGAACCCGATTAACACTTCACTTCATATAATCACAACACAAATCCGTCTTGTTTTTCTCTTCGATTTGAGAGGTCACGGGCCTAAAACGGACTTACGGATCAAAAGTTATGGCTGTTTTATTGAAACCCTTTTCTTCACACAAGATTTCTAGACAAAACGCAGTGCTATCTTTAACCAAAACGCAATGACTTTTTAACTTGTTCGGTCCTCGAGAATTTTTTTCTCGTTCGGTCCAAAATAAATTTTGCTCGTTCGGTCCAAATTTTTTTTTGCTTGTTCGGTCCTTGCGTTTTTGTCACTCGTTCGGTCCTCGAAGAAAAATGAACTCGTTCGGTGGTTGAAAAATCAACTCGTTCGGTTCTATAGTAAATGAACTCGTTCGGTCCTTGAAGTTTTCACTCGTTTGGTCCTCGAAAGAAGAAACTCGTTCGGTCCTCTCAAGATGAAACTCGTTCGGTCCACGCAAGATGAAACTCGTTCGGTTGTTGATGTGTGTTTCATTCGTTGGTTTAAATCGTTTTGTCCCTCGTTCGTTTCTGTTCTTCCAAAAACAAGAGCGTATAACCCCTTGACGTTTTTGCCTCAACTGATGCGACAAAAAAACCAACTTTTTGGACCCCAAATCTAAACTCAACTAAACGTAACTTTGCTTCCTTCTCTTGATGATAGTCCGAATCATATCAAAAGTAACAAATATGGCCAAATGATGAACCAACCAAATCTGTCGAGTTCAATAGGCTCACAATAACAAAAAAAACCACGAAATCCACCCGAGGCGACTGATACCAATTGTAGGAACCCGATTAACACTTCACTTCATGGTGGTTACAGCGTAATCCGTCTTGTTTTTCTCTTCGATTTGAGAGGTCACGGGCCTGAAACGGACTTACGGATCAAAAGTTATGGCTGTTTTACTGAAACCCTTTTCTTCACACAAGATTTCTAGACAAAACGCAGTGCTATCTTTAACCAAAACGCAACGACTTTTTAACCTTGTTCGGTCCTCGAGATTTTTGCTCGTTCGGTCCTCAAAAATTTTGCTCGTTCGGTCCTCGAAGAAAAATGAACTCGTTCGGTTCTATAGTAAATGAACTCGTTCGGTCCTTGAAGTTTTCACTCGTTCGGCTCTATGGAAAATGAACTCGTTCGGTCCTTTAGATTTGTCACTCGTTCGGCTGTATAGAAAAAGAACTCGTTCGGTCCTCGAAAAAAAAAAATTCTCGTTCGGTCCTCTCAAGATGAAACTCGTTCGGTCCTCGCAAGATGAAACTCGTTCGGTTGTTGATGTGTGTTCACTCGTTCGGTTCAAACGTTTTTTCCCTCGTTCGGTTGTAACGTGTTTCACTCGTTCAATAGAAAAACTTTCGTAGGTCATTTTTGCAAAATTTCATTTTTTAAAGAATGGGATTCGTTCCCGTTCACGTTGTTTGTGTTTTAAAGCTCAAATCAACTCCGTTTTCATTCTAATTTTCTTTAATCTTACTTTTTAGTTAATTAGAGTCTATTAAAAGTGAAAAAAATCATTTTAGGTTAATTTTTTAGAAATTAGGGTTTTTAAGTGTTATTTTTAGATTCTCGTTATCGTTTTTAGCATAATTTTGTGTGTTTTTCTCATATTTAGCATAGACTGCCCTATTTTTCCTGTAGATTTAGAAATCCAATCCAAATCTTGTTCTATTCAAGCTTAAATGTCAATCCAACTCTCGAATTTCCAATTCACTCCTCGCGGAGGATAAACGACCCGGGAATATCATATACTACTTCCGGTTTCATTGATTTTCTTGATAATTATCCTTATTATATATTTATAAGTATTATATATTTATTTATATATTTATAAAAGGGTTGAATCAAACACTAAATCAGTTTTCCACAGAACAGTTGCTTAGATTCTTTACACAGTTTTCTATTCTTCAATAATCCATTGAGGTTAATTCGACTACTCCTTCCATGCCATGAAAATTTGAGACGTTGCACTTCATGAAGTCTGGGTAAGTGCACTCACGAGTGGCTGGCTCGTTTCTCCTAGCACCTGTTCCTGAATTGTGGCTGTCAACGCCATTCGTGTTTGCATCACGTGCTGCCAAAACGGCAGTAACGCATTGGTCAATCATTGCCTGAAGTTGGGCATTAGTGACAGTGGTAGTGGTGGCGGTTGTTGTGGCCGGTGTTGTTTCTGGGTTTAACCTCGTGGTCCTTCTCTATGGTTCCATTTTCTTCAAATCACAAGAAAATATAATACCCGTTAGATTTCATACAATCATAACCAAGACATGACATATACCCAATAAGTAAAATGAGATCACATCACACAGTGAAATGCACAACTAAATTAAAATTAACAATGGTGTAGCTAAATCGACATTCATTCATAATAAATTCGATTACAGACATGACATAATACCACCATTTCATATATAATTGGAAAACATACATGATTGGTTCAGATACCAAGTGATCACAACAATTAGGTTACAAGATAAAAGAATATATACAACCTAAAGCCATATTAGCCGGGAGTTACCCGTAATACTTAGTAGGCTGTACAAAATAACTAGCCATGACAGGATCTAGGAACTGCTACCAGCCTCCTCTGGGGCATCTAGTTGTGCAGGACCTTTGGCGGGTCCCTGCTGTCTCTCGAACTCTGTCATCTGAGTCTGAAGTCTCTTCAGCAGCTTTAGTGCCTCTATGAATTGCTTCTGCCTCTTGCGATCTGCCGCCAGCATCTTTGTAATCACCGCCTACCTCCTACTGTATGCTGACTGTAACTCTCTAATCTGTGACTGCTGAGCTAACACTGTGGTACGTAGCGACATAACCTCTGCACATGTAAGATCATTCACATCCATAGATCATCCCCAAGCCTCTCTAGACATCCTAGCCTCAATATCTATGAGTCTAACAGTACGTGCATGTGCACGCCTATCCCTAAAAAACATGTTTAGCCGACCAGCCAATAACTGTCGCCCAGACTGCTCATTGTCCAACCTCGTATAAACCTCGTATGTATCCTGCCTAACCCTAATCTCAAACTCTGTCATCCCCTGGCTAAGCTCTGTCACATCGGTAACTACTGGTGTCCCCTGCATGGCCTTAACGATCTCATCCTAAGAGTCAGTAATCCCATATCCAACATCTCTCTTTAGATCACGCCTGATCTCCCTATCCATAGTGGCAACAAAACCATAGTCTGCCTTAAGACCTCCAGCCGGTCTAGCAGTAGCAGTAGACGAGCTCTCTCTGATCTCGTATCTAGGACAAAGAGCGATACCTAACCTCTTTCAAGGTGGTAAGATAACCTCGGGTATGTCCTCTTTATGGTTAGTAGAGAGTAAATGCAAAGGTAGTGTCCCTGATGATGGTGCAGTTGGTCTGGTGTAGGAGAGTATGATGGGTGGTGGTAATGGTAGTGAATGGGAAGTAGATGCGGCCTTGGCTCTCAGCCGGATCATAGCAGCTCGATAGCCTAATAGACGAATAGGACTAGCAGGTGGTGATGGTGATAACACAGGCACTGGTGATGATACTGGTAGTGGTGGTGATACTGGTAGTGATGGAGATGGTATCGAGGGTAGTAGTGGAGAAGGTATCTAAGGAAGTAGTAATGACCATGGGGAGAGCGGTGATGATGGTGGAGTAGATATAGCGAGAAGTCTGGCAACCTCTGCATCGTAAACATTCTTATGATCAGACCATAAATGGTGTAGGTACCGGAGCATGGGAATAGAAATCCTAGCTGTCAAATGATATGAGGGTTGTGGTAGGTTGGTGGTGCAGTCGCAGACTCATCAGTCTCGAACGGCTCTGTCTCCTCCGCAGATGGGGCCTGATCAGTAGCTGGTAAAGCAACAACTACAGAGTCGGCAGGAGCTAGGTGCTCCTCCTCCTCCTCATCCCCATCAGCCTCCATGTCAACATCATCATCCTCATCCTCCTCTGATGGCTCATCCTCATCGTCTCCGTCATCTCCTCCATCAGAAGGAGAAAGTCAACAGGATCCTCTCGGCCGGTCTCATCACTCATCATCCTCTGGGTCCCTGCCTTAGGCTTGGGACGCGTGGACATAGTAGGTGAGCTGCGTAGGGTGAAGGCATCCTCAGCACCTGGCTGATCCTCAGCAACAATCTCATCATCAGCATGCTCTGGGCCTGGAACATAATCTGGCGAAGGTGGTGCCTGCTCTGGCTCCTCAAGGCCAGGCACGTAATCTGGAGAGGGTGGGGCCTGAAGAGCGGCCTCCACGTATGGGTCCTCTGGCATCCCAGGCAGCTCAAGGTACTCGTGATCATCGGCTCTCGGTGATCCTATGTCTGATAAATCCTCAAATGGGCTGGAAACCTCCGTGTATGTAACCCCCGATTCATCCGAATCTGAATGTCTAAATCTGAAAATTATAATCATAGCTTTATTTTTGTATTTAATATAAACTCTTATTGTTATATACATTTTTATCATTAACATGTATATCAAATATGGAAGCATCTAGTCCAACCAACTAATGCAACATGTAGTGTATCTGCTTAATGTAGCACATTATGTACGTCCGTTGTAAACCAAGTTGTATGAATTAGTTGTTTTGAAAATGGTTATAGTCCAGCAAAAATATTTTACCTGGTTCTATTTATCCTTGGCTCTTGATACCATCGGTAAGCACTCCCAAATTGGTCGCCGCGGAATAAGGTCCGGGGCGTGTTAACTTCATAGATCAATAACATCCAGATGTTTATAGATTGACCTAAAAGTCATTTAAAACTGATACTTGGATTTACAAAAGTATTTGTTACATAAGCGAAGCTTCACTTGATCACTGGTTCAATAATACAAAGTTTATAGCCCTACAGTTATTACAAAATGAATGCGAAACAATCTTTAAGCTTGATATCCAATCAAAACCACCATGTATCCCTTACACATCGTGCTTATGATCCTGAAAAAACATCCTTTAAAATGTCAACAAATATTGTTGGGAATTCATAGTTTGATACAATATATATTGTAGGACCACAAGAGATTTCCCATAGTGTATAAAAATGCACACAGATGCAGACATCATATAAATGTTAATTTACGTTGCTCTAAGCTCATGGAAACTGAGCTCGACCTAATGAATACCCATACTAAAAGGCTACATTGCCCTGTTATGATGTCTCTAACCGCAAGCATCCTTAATGTTCGACATGGTATACGGTTCGTTTCTCAGTGATAGCCTAATCACTTCGATACGGGGATGTCAATTCCCAATAGGAGTATTTCATATCATTCGCGCTCACAATCCAGTAACTGACAGTTTATGATAATGGGCTTAGATTGGGTTATCGCTACTTAGGCAACTGTTATCATCATATTAAAACTTAACCACTTGTGTCCAGTTGTAAAACATTGCATGTTTCTCACCCCAAAAACTTTGTAAAACAAAAGCATGTAAAACGTGGGGCTATGAACTCACCTTGAGTGAGCGAATAACAAGTATGTCACAGATAATGCGCCACGCAAATCGTCAGATGCAACCTATTTAAATTAAGGTCGTATAAGTACCATGTACTTTGATTTACCAATATCATATATTCCTATATAGCTCATCATACTATCGTTCGGGCTATCATAATTAAGAGGTCATGTAGTGAACGTATGAGGAGCTAGGACACTTTAAATCGTAAATCCAACAACTCGTCGATACGCTACCCCGAAGAGGCCTCATTATGAAACTCCCTAGTAATATAGCACTTTGCTTAACTAATACCACATATAGGTCTATATAGTTCAATCACCATCTAATTGTTTTGGTAAAATTGCGTTTAATAAGTTAAAACGTTTATAATTACCGTTGTAGTAAAACCGACGTAACTTTCGCGTTTTAAGTCCGATTTTGACGTTTCTTATGCCCACGCTTTCGTATTAGGACGAGTTATCATAATTTGACATTTTCATATTTTTGACCCTCTGATGAACAGTACTTTTTACTGTTCATACCAGTTATAGAGTTATTTTTATAGTTTTAATTATCGTAAAACCCGTAAACGTCATATTTTATTCGTTATAGCTCCGTTTTTAGTGATTCTTTCGAGCACGTTCTCGAAATTGAAAGTTCTACTTATTTATGAGGTTTACAAAAATAATTATTTCTGTCATGAACAGTAACTTTTATAAAAATAGTTTTATAAAAGTATTAATTGTCGTAAACTCGCGAAATTCATAACTCGTTCGTTATTAATTGAAAAATTACGATTCTTATCATTTTGGAATCCTAAAAATATGTATAATTTGTTAAAAATACCAAACTTTCTGTTTGAATAATTTTTATAAAAAGTTTTTATAAAAATTCTTTTACGACTTCGTTTATTAACGTATAACTTGTTTTTACCGTATCTTTTTCGTTATTAATCCGTTTATCAAGTTTCTTACATGCCCGGATTCGTCTTGAGATGTATTATCTTTATAAAATGTAAAATCCATTGTTTGAAATTCGAATTATAAACAGCCCCTTATGAATCCGTACTTATACTTTTATTTAAAGCTTATTTTATGTACTTTCATTTTTTTGTAACTTACCACAAGTCTCATATACCATATTTATTATAAGTGATTCATATAATATTGTCCATAAGTTTATTCTTTGCCCAAATGTCCAAGGTGACAAGATTACAAATCCATAATAACACTTAAAAACCATAACTTCATTAAGTAACCCTAATTTACTAGTTTGTATATAAACATTTTTATACATAAACCAAGTGTGTACAAGGCTTACAACCATTTTGTAACTTCAATATAACCTCCATAGAACATGTGTACAAGTCCATAAATCATGTTTACAAGAAAATCCATTTTTACAATGTTAAACATATCCTAAATGGTGATTTCACTACATAGCACATCATATACATAAAAACTCATAAAATAAAAGTATAAAGGTTTATAGAAGACCTTATGATGAATGATGGTGATGAGAAATAAGTGCTAAACCCTTGTTTAGACACAAAACCAAAGCTTGCAAATGTGAAACCCTAGATTAGGTTATGAAACCTTAATCCTTCCTTTTCTTGATTAATACTTGAAAATGGTTAACCAATGCTTGGAAACATCTTAGAATATCTTGGATATGATGTGTATATGTGTGTATAGGTTGTATAAAATTTTGTATGGATTTGGTTGGGAGGGTGTTTCAAGCCGTGGGCTTAAGGGAGCAACAAGGAGGAGTTTTTGATTTCTTGATAAGTGATATAAGAGTATGTATGATATCTCTCACTAGGTACTTGCATTATATGGGATGGAATGGTCAAAAAGTATGCAATAGTAGTCTTAGGGACAAGGTTCATGGTCTTAAGGAAGAAAAATAGTCAAGGAAACAAAGTATGGCTATGTTTAATGAGCAAAAGATGTACAAAGACTACTTGCAAGATTTTTCTTATATTTCTTTGTATAAATTGCTACAAATTCGGCATATGTATGATATATATGATATATTTTTGTAACTTTTATGTATTGGGTATAAAAGTGGGTATTTGTTGAAGCGTAGAAAAGTTTTGGTGGTTCCGGGTATGCCTAAATGCAATTTATCGCGAAACGTATACACTTTACGTATCCGATAAAAATAAAATGAACAAAGACCATAATTATTCTCAAAATAATTATTTAATACTTGATTGATGTAAACACTTAATTGTTTGATGCCCGTTTACATTGAACGCTAATTTTTAGCCTACGCGATTTAGCTTAACGTTTACGATTTAAACAACGCGTACAATACAGTAGATGAATAGTAGATTTATCTTCATCGTCCAATGACTATAAAAACATGGGGTGTTATATTAACTACTAACCTATACTCCTACATGACTCACCCTAATGCTCAAAGGAACATTGTCACACCCCGACAATGGCAGAAACACGGGAATGCAACATAATGATCAATCATAACACAAGGTACAAAAATAGAGAAAACTACATTGCATAAACTCCAAGTGCTATGAATACCATCAACCTTGAACAAACTCAAGTGATGTCCCAAATCCCAACTAACATCCACAAATCTCTTACATTTATTCATATGCCCTCGCAGGGGACCATAACCAAACTTAATCCAAAATCTCCAAATACTAAAATCAAACAACAAGCAAGTAAGACTTCAAGCGAAATTCCACACGGGATACTTCTAAGTCTGCTATTAATCACCATACTATTCCTCTTTCACTTCACCTAAAAATGATACATGAAAACGTCAACAATAATGTTGGTGAGCTCGTAGGTTTGACCTTAAACCTAAAAGCATTGCCAATATTTCAACAATGGACAATAGTGCTATATGACAGTGAATATATGCTAACAATCCAGGACATAGCATCCCCGCTAGTCATATCTTAACATCCAATAATAAATCCGGAGTCGCACTTTCAAATCTCTAAGCACCTAAAGGGCCTACCAGTTGGAGCACTATATTAGGGCGTACCACACAGAACCTTGCATGCCACAAACACTAGTGTAATGCAAGTACCAACAGAACCTTGTATTTGCCAAACACGTCTAGTACATACAAGTACCACACAGAACCTTGCCATGCCAAACACAGTACATGCAAGTAAATCAACACATAATATTCACATAACAGTCATAAGCACATATCTTGTCCCAAAAACAAAACCACATTTCACACAGATCAATTCAAAACATTTCAAAACACATTTGAGTATTATTTTCCCCCAACGGAAAAACAGTAAAAAGTGGGGCTACGAGAACTCACCTTAAGCAAGCCTTTAGCAACCAACTTCTACTACACAAGCAAATGCAACGACGCCTGCACACGACTTTATCCAGTTAATGTCTCATTTTAATCAGAGCGCACTTCCAAAACAATCTTCACGTTTGATGCATAGAGTTTAGACGCGTTGTACAAGTACTCAAAATAGTTTTTAGTGGTGTGATGGTTGACGACTTATCTCCATAATCATATCAATCTCATTCTCCAATAATACATACTTATACTATTTAGCGCAAATAGATAAGTAATATAATAAATATTTATAATTATTAATTATAAATATATCTCGACAAGTCCATTCGGTACACCTTAATCACTTCAAAATAATCATTCCTTGATTGAAAACGACACGTTTAATCACAACAAACACCTTAGGAAAGTTTCGAGAAAAATTATATTTTTTCGTCTTTTAGTGAATTTATTAATTAAATAAAATAATAAAATAATATTTTATTATTAAAAATCAAAAATCATGTTTTAAGTAAAATTTCTAAGTATAAACTTTTTACGAAATTTCGACATGACCCGTACGTGTTTACAACGTTTTTCCAAGGTTTCAAACCTTAATTTCCAAACACTTTTCACAATTCGACACTTTTCGACAAAATTCCAAAATCTCAAACTTTAACGTTCACCAAAACGTTTTCCCCAAAATAACGATCAATATCACTTCGTAAATACATTTCGCTTTCAAAAAGTCCACCAAAACTCTCAAAATGACCAAATATCGCTTATTGGGCCTCAAGGCCCAACAAGGGTCCATTAGGACATTTATAAGTCCAAAATACTATTTAAGTCCAAAACCAATGTCCATTTACATATATAAGTATATACTTATATGTAGAAATAATCCGGACCACAATAAACCCTCCCGTTAAACCGCGGCTCAAATAGACTTATTGGGTCGTGAGTCCATAAACTCCAAAATACGTATATTAAGCTCTAAAATAAGCTAATAAGCTACATATTGCTTTTGGTTACTACCATAAGCCTAAAAAATAGTCCACAACATATGCCATAACACAAAAATAATCAAAATCACTTTCCTAGTGATTTTGAGAAAGTACACGTGGCATATAAGACCATATAAGCCAAGAAATAACTTAAAAATAAGCCCGAATAAGCCATACAAGATACTATAAAAAAAGCATTCTAGCATCATATATTATTCAACCATCACGACCACAACATCAAAACTACAAAAACCCCCTTTTTTCTTTCTTTTATTACACGAACCAAACACACCCTTTTCTTTCGTTTTGCTTCCAAAAATCAATTTTCACAACGATCAACTTGTACAACTAACATCTATGCATCAAAATAAACCCAAAAGGACAAACAAAATTTAAATTTGAAAACTTACAAGAAAATCTTCAAATTTGTAGATTTCGACACGAACCCGACAACCCAAACGTTGTTTAAATGAATAACCAAACACTAGAATCAAACCCAAATATTTATGTCTTCATGTTTTCTTGATCAAAATTCAAAAATTATAAGTGTGTGTGTGTATGTTATAGGTGGCAAACGAACTATACACACACAAGAGAAGTGTGTGTTTTTATTTTTTATAAATGGAATTGATTATGATGAAAATAATTCTAGTGGAAGCATATATGTGTACATCTCTTAGATAAAGGAGCTAAAATTTAGCCTCCTTGCTCCTCGCCATAACCTACCAAGGGTCTCCAATGGTGTGTCGGCCTTTCTTTTCATGTTGGAAATCACTTAAAACTACGTAAAACTAAACCGTCAAATTACGCCCAAAGTTAAAAAGCATTTTTATTCACCTTAAAAATACTTTTCCATTAACTTAGAGTATTCAATTTGGACATTAACGGACGTGTCAGACTCGTTTTTCGGCATTTCTTAAAATTCACAGGTCAAACCACCCGGAATACACATAACACAATAATACCTTTCAAAAAGGATTATTAATCACAATAAACCTCAAATCATCACATATCTCATAAAATCACCAACCGTCAAACACGGTAACAAAAATCTAAAATAAACTGACAAAAGTCAAATAGTCAAAAGACTATTAATGAAATATTCAGAACACAAAAAGGGCAAAGGTTACATTAAAAGAATTTTGTCCCCGAAATTCAACTACTAACATCACTAAACAAATGCAGATACTTCAATTTCATCTGATCTTCACGTTCCCACGTGAATTCAGGACCACGTTTCGAATTCCACCGAACCTTGATGATGGCAATCCTACTACGCTTCAACTTCTTAAACTCTCTTTCCAAAATTTCTACAGGCTCTTCCACAAAATTTAACTTAGCATCAACTTGGATCTCATCCAAAGGCACTTTCAGTGTTGGATCAGCCAAACACTTCTTAAGGTTCGACACGTAAAACGTGTTATAAACACCATTCAACTCCTCCAGCAAATCTAACCGATAGGCCACAGGGCCTATTTTCTCAATAATCTCAAATGGTCCAACTACCTAGTGATAACTTCCCTTTCTTCCCAAAGCGTACCACACCTTTCCAAAGTGGCACTTTGAGCAAGACATAGTCACCTACACTAAATTCTAGAGGCTTCCTCCTCTTATCGGCATAACTTTTCTGACGATCACGTACAGCCTTAAGTCTATCCTTAATCTCAAGATCTTCTCAGTATCTCTTGCACTAACTCAGTTCTATAACTGACCTCTCTAACTCAGCCCACAAAATCGGGGAACGACACTTCCTACCATACAATGCCTCAAACGGCGCACATCTCACACTAGAATGATAACTATTGTATAACTAAAACTCAAAAAAACCAAAGGAAGATGAACCTCCTAATATTCATCAAAAGTTTAGGACACACGCTCTAAGTGTTCTCCTAATCTGAATAGTATGCTCACATCCGAACCATACAGTCTGAGGGTGGATAAGCCGTACATCATATCTAAAGCGAGTTCCTAAATGCCTCTTGCATTGACTGCCATAACCTTATGTGAAACAACTATCCCGATCCGATATAATCGAGATCGACACACCATGTCTAGCAACTATCTCATTTAAATACAATCAAGCCAACCTTTCCATCTTATCATCCTCACGCATAGGTAGAAAATGAGCAGACTTAGTCAACTGGTCCATAATGACCCAGATTGTGTCATGCCCACTACTAGTCCTAGGCAACTTAGTCATAATATCTATAGCTATCCCTTCCCATTTCCATATGGGAACCTCAGGTTGCTTGAGCAGGCCAGATGGCCTTTGATGCTCAGCCTTAACCTTCAAACAAGTCAAACACCTACTAACTTACTCAGCTATATCCTTTTTCATTCCAGGCCACCAATACCTATCTCTCAAATCATAATACATCTTATCAGTTCCTGGGTGTACAAAGTACTTTGACTTATGGGCTTCGTCCATTATCAGGGTTCTCATATCACCCCTTTTCAAAGGTATTCCATATTGATCCAAGTAAACAACGCTCCATCATTCCTAAGTTCAATCATCTCATCCAAACCTTTTTGCAATCCAGCAGATTCATCCACAGCGTCTTTCTGAGCCGTCAGTATCCTATCCTTGATACTTGACTGAAGGATCATATTCATAGCTCTAACTCTCTTAGGCTTTAATCTTTCTTTCCTACTTAGGTCATCAACCACCACATTCGCCTTACTAGGATGGTAGCAAATTTCATAATCATAATCAATAAACAACTCTATCCAGCGACGCTATCACATATTCAACTCTTTCTGACTAAAGATATGCTGAAGACTCTTATGATCCGTATAGATGACACTCTTTTGACCATACAGATAATGTCCTCCTTATCATAAGTGCAAACATACCAACCTAACTCTAAATCAGGGTAGTATATTATTCTCATTGAAATTTCCTACTGCCAAGAAACGCATAGGATATCACTTTACTCTCGTAGTATTAACACACAAAAAGAAAAGAGAAAATACGAAACCTAGTCCTATCCCGGACGCATCACAATATACTACAAAATCTTCCAATCCATCGGGGAGAGCTAGAACAGGCGCATTACACAACTTATCCTTTAAGGTCTGAAATGCATATTCCTGTTCCTCACCCTAATTAAAAGTCTTACTTTTCTGAGTCAAGATAGTAAGAGACTTAGCTATCTTAGAAAAGTTCTCAATGAACCTACGGTAATACCCAGCCAATCCTAAGAACGAACGAACCTCAGTCGGAGTTCTAGGGGCTTTCCAATTCTTAACAGCTTCAATCTTACTAGGGTCCACATGAATCCCATTACCATTTATCACATGCCCAAGAAACTGCACTTCTCTTAGCCAGAATTCACACTTAGAAAACTTAGCATACAGTTTCTCCTTTTTGAGCAGTTCCAAGACTAACCTTAAGTGTTCTACATGCTCCTCTTGAGTCTTAGAGTAGATTAAGATATCGTCTATAAACACTATCACAAACTTATCAAGATACGGCCTACAAACTCTATTCATCAAATCCATAAATATTGCTGGTGCATTAGTCAGACCAAAGGGCATTACAGTGAACTCGAAATGTCCATAACGAGTTCTAAACGCAGTCTTTGGAATGTCATCCTCGTGCACTCTCAGCTGATGGTTCCAAACTAAACCTAACTTTAGAGAAAAACCTGCGACCTTGCAGTTGGTCAAATAGATCATCAATCCTAGGTAGTGGATAATGATTCTTAACAGTCAACTTATTCAATTCTCTATAGTCAATATACATCCTAAAGGAACCATCCTTCTTCTTAACGAACAATACTGGTGCTCCCCAAGGCGATAAACTTGGTCGAATGAAACTTTTGTCTTGGAGTTCCTTAAGTTGTCCCGACAACTCCTCCAATTCAGAAGGTGCCAAACAATAAGGAGACTTTGCTACTGGCGTTGCTCCAGGGGTTAACTTAATCCGAAACTCAATTTCCCGAATAGCGTAATGCCAAAAATAAATTCATGCCGAAATACCTCAGAATAATCTCTAAACCACAACAATCATTCTTGTTCTTATCACTAGCCCATAACGGCTCATCAACAATCGTTGCTTCCTTACCGGTCTCTCTCCTACTACTCTAAGCATGTTGCTATCCGATAGTGGTATCCTTACTACCTTCTCCATGTAAATTATCTCAACCTTATAATTAGATAACCAGTCCATACCTATAATCACATCAAAACTCCTATGTCCAAAAGGTATAAAGTCGATGTCAAAGATATGACCCTCGAATTTCTAGTTTGAAACCCTTAATAACCTTATCAATCTCTACTAGCTGCCCGCTAGCTATCTCAATCTCATATTTGAAACCTAAGTCGCTGGGCTCTAAGCCTAACAGAGGTATGAAGGTAGTGGAAAAAAAACTATAGTCGCACCATAGACAAATAAGTTAGTGGCAAAGTGCTTGTTCATCGTAAACGTACCCTTCACAATGTCGATCCTGGCGAGCTCCTCTGGTCACCCAACATGAATGCCCTAAACCCCTAGCCTTGTTCCCTTAGTTCCACATACCCTGACCCCTATAATTAGCAACAACTTGGTTTATGAACGGTTTCCTCCCGGTCCTTGTAACCCCAATACATCTAGGACAAGCTGTCAAAACATGGTCCCCGGAATACTAGAACCTACACTTCATAACATGCCCTAACAGGTGGGTTTTTAGTATTGATAGGATTCACATTCCTTGGCACACTTCTACAATCCTTTTCCAAATGACCCAGGCGGTTACAGTTGTAGCATGTGTGACAAGGTCCACCGGGTGTATGGTAGGAGTTACAAGTGGTACACTTGGGCCAAGTACCCGTATTCTCTCTTCCTACAGGGTTTATAGTAGTCGCAAAAGCATTCACAGTCCTTGTCCTCTTATTATCATCCCTTCCATTCCTATCCTTGATAGGTTCCCCCACATTTCCTTTCTTCTTAACCTTCTTAATTGTTCTATTCCTAACAGACTCATCCGTCAGTGCACTAGAAATCTGCACGGTCTTTTGCATAGACTTTGCTCCCGTTTGCTGCCACCGATCTATCCCACAGAATTTGTGAGCAAGGCCAATATACATACCTCTCATTCATCCTACTCTCAGGAGTTACAAATGTGGTAACTAACCTACCAACTCATGAAACCTACTCAGAATACCAGCATGCCAGTCCCCGACCAATGGCGTGATTCACCAACTCAGAATCTAACTTTTAGCATCTCAGACAGGACCTAAACTCTTGTATCATCATACACTTAAAGTCATTCCATGACATACTAACAGCAACTTCCCGACTTAGCGTGCGGATCTAAGAGTTCCACCATGTTAAAGCCTTACTCATAAATGAACCAGCAATGTATTTAAAACCTTTATGTCAATTTGACACACACACACACACACAAAAGGCACAGATTCCATTTTCTCAATCCAACGAGTGAGGGCTACAGCACCTCCCTTACCATCATATTCCTTAGGGTTACACGCTAAAAATTCCTTATATGAACAACCTAACCCGGTTAGCCAATCACTATCAACATTCTCCACAGTTCCCATGAACGTCTCATTAATCCACATACCATTTTGATTGCCCAACATTCCCTTTGTTTTACTACCTGGGCCAACATGGCGGGTAAGAGGTTTCGTAATTGCTGGGCAATGATCGTTGGGAAGTCGGGTGCACCCTTATTGGCTCCCCCTACATTCCCATTAGCTCTCTCTATACCCCTTTAGCTCCCATACCTAGGCCATTTTCTTGACCATTCAATTCATCAACACGCTCATCATTACCTTCCCTAGGTCTTCTACCCCTTCCACCTCTACTAACCCGTTCACCCGTTCCCCCTCCTAGTGATTCGGCAGCAGGCCAACCAGCACTTTGAGTTCTCATCCTTGGCGGCATTATCTATACGAGGGAGAACATGGGCAACGTTAGGTAAGTGGGAAGACTCGCACACATTCATCGAATATCTTACTATACAAAACCAAATATACGCGCAACACCACCCTACGGTGTCAACATCAATTTGTGTGAACAACATACCAAGTATTAGGGAGTTGTGACACACTTATAATTACGTTGGCCACCCTACTTATATTCGCATCCTTTCCCATTCATATTCAATATAGCTGCCTTACTCATCTCAATGACTGACATAACTAAGGCACCAAACCAAGAACACTTAAAGGCACACCAAAAGCGGAACACCGTACACATAGATCCTATATGCAACTAAATGACAGATCTTAGGTTATAGTCTAGGCCAATCCACCTAGTTCTCTATAACCTTGGCTCTGATACCAATCTGTCACACCCCGACAATGGTGAAAACTCGGGAATGCAACATAATGATCAATCATAACACAAGGTACAAAAATAGAGAAAACTACATTGCATAAACTCCAAGTGCTATGAAGACCTTCACCTTGAACAAACCTCCAATTGATGCCTCAAATCGCAACTAAAATCCACAAATCTCTTACATTATTCAATGCCCCCTCTGCAGGGGACCATAACTAAACATAATCCAAAATCTCCAAATACTAAAATCAAACAACAAGCAAGCAAGACTTCAAACGAAAATCCACACGGAATACTTTTAAGTCTGCTATTAATCACCAACTATTCCTCTTTCACATCACCTGAAAATGATACTCAAAAACGTCAACAATAATGTTGGTGACCTCGTAGGTTTGACCTTAAACCCAAAAGTTATGCCAATAACTCAATAGTAGAAAATAGTGATATATGACAGTGAATATATGCTAACAATCAAAGACATAGCATCCCCGCTAGTCATATCTCAACATCCAATAATAAATCCAGAGTCGTAACTCCCAAATCACCAACGCACCTAAAGGACCTACCAGCTGGAGCACTATATTAGGGGCGGTACCACACAGAACCTGCATTCAAACATAAGTATATGCAAGTACCTAACACAGAACCATGAATGCCAACACACTACATTACAGTACCAAAGTACACAAACCTGCATGGCCAACCATTACATACAAGTACCACACAGAACCTTGCCATGCCAAACACAGTACATGCACGTAAATCAACACATAATATTCACATAACAGTCATAAGCACCTATCTTGCCACAAAAACAAAACCACATTTCGCACAGATCAATTCAAAACACATTTGAGCATCATTTTCCCCCAACATAAAAACAAGTAAAAAGTAGAGCTACGAGAACTCACCTTAAGCAAGCCTTTAGCAACCAACTTCTACTACACAAGCAAACGCAACGACGCCCCGCACACAACGACCTAGTCTAGTTAAGACTCATTTTTAATCATCACTTCCAAAACAATCTTCACGTTTGATGCATAGAGTTAGACGCGTTGTACAATTACCCAAAATAGTTTTATGGTGTGATGGTTGACGACTTATCTCCACAATCATATCAATCTCATTCTTTGATAATACATAATTAACATTAAGCGCAAATAATAAGTATTATAATAAATATTTATAATTTATTAATTATAATATATCTCGACAAGTCCATTCGGTACACCTTAATCACTTCAAAATAATCATTCCTTGATTGAATACGACACGTTTAATCACAACAAACACCTGAGGAAAGTTTCGAGAAAAAATATATTTTTTTTCGTCTTTTAGTGAATTTATTTATTAAATAAACTAATAAAATAATATTTTATTATTAAAAAAATCAAAAATTATGGTTTTAAAAGTAAAATTATAAGTATAAACTTTTTTACGAATTTCGACATGACCGCACGTGAGTTACAATGTTTTTCCAAGTTTCAAACCTTAATTTCAAACACTTTTACAATTCGAACAATTAACCGACAAAAATTCCAAAATCTCAAACTTTAAACTGCACCAAAACGTTTTCTCCAAAAATAACGAACAATATATCCACTCGTAAAATACAATTCGCTTTCAAAAAGTCCACCAAAACTCTCAAATGACCCAAATATCGCTTATTGGGCCTACAAGCCCAACAAGGGACCATTTAGACATTTAAAAAGTCCAAAATACTATTTATGTCCAAAACCAAGTCCATTTACATATATAAGTAACACTTATATGTAAAAATAATCCGACACGTAAGAACCTCCCATTAAGCGCGGCTCAAAAAGACTTATTGGCCTTGGTCTAATAAACTTCAACATTCGTATATAAGGGGCTTTAAAATATGCTAATAAGCTACGTATCACTTTCGGTTACTACCATAAGCCTCAAAAATAGTCCACAAACATACGCCATAACATGATATAGTCAAAAATCATTTCCCTTGTGTTAACCACACAAGCCGTGAGCTATAAGCTCAAAATAAGCCAATATATAGCTTAAAAATAAGCCCGAATAAGCTATACAATCTACTATAAAAAATAAGCATTCTAGCATCATACATTAGTCAACCATCACGACCACAACATCAAAACTACAAAAACCCTCTTTTTCTTTCTTTTATTACACGAACCAAACACACCTTTTTCTTTCGTTTCGCTTTTAAAAAATCAATTTTCGCAACGATCAACTTGTACAACAAACATCTATGCAATCAAATAACACAAAGACAAACCAAAATTTTAAATTTGAAAAACTTACAAAGAAAAATCTTAATTTGGTAGATTTCGAGCACGAACCCGACAACCCAAATACCGTTGATTAAAATCATAAACAAACACTAGAATCAACCCCAAATATTTATGTCTTCATGTTTTCTTGATCAAAATTCAAAAATTATGAGTGTGTGTGTAGGTGGCGGATGAACCACAGCAGAAGAGAAAAGAGAGATATTTTTTTTTTTTGAAATGAAATGAAAATGAGTGGAAATCTCTTAGCATATGGAATATATGTGTACACCTTTGGACACAACTCCTAAAAACTAGCCATGTTGTTACCTATCCTTCCCATAACCGGCCAAGGGATCCAAGGGAGTCCCGGGCCTTTCTTTTCGTGTCGAAATCACTTAAAAGCACGTAAAACTCAACCGTAACATTTACCTCAAAGTTAAAAAGCATTTTTATTCACCTTAAAAATACTTTTCCATTAACTTAGAGTATTCACTTGCCTTATTTACACTTTAAACCCTTCAATTTGGACATTAACGGACGTGTCAGACTCATTTTTCGGCATTTCTCAAAATTCACGGGTCAAACCACCCGGAAAACACATAACACAATAATTCCTTTCAAAAAGGATTATTAATCACAATAAACCTCAAATCATCATATATCTCATAAAATCACCATCGTTAACACGGCACAAAATCTGAATAAACTGACAAAAGTCAAATAGTCAAAGGACTATTAATGAAATATTCAGAACACAAAAAGGGCAAAGGTTACATAACGATATCGGTATAATACAATCTTCAGAGGATAATGAATTTACGCATGTTGAAAATGGGTTTTTTGAAACAAGTCACGATAAAATCATTAAAACTTTTGAAACATGAAGTTTTGTCATTAACTTAAATATCATGATCTGGAATTATTACGTAAACGAAATGCGATTCTTTCTTATCATAAATGTATATGTGCCGTACGGCATTCCGTTCGACCCTAAGCGATATTACAAGGATGGTTCTCATACAAGCGTTGCGGAGGCCAATGTACGTTCTCTTTTAAAACTTTGAAAATTGGTCTCCATATGGCGTATATAGCTACATCTATACGCCGTATTAGTTTAATGTCTGATACGCCGTATCAGACAAATTCCTATATGGCGTATCGAGCGTGGGTATAAAAACCCAGCTAGATACGTCAGATCGTTTCACACTTACTTTTTACCCACAATAAAAAAAAATTCACCGCGCACTTTGATTCCGAAAATCACCCATGTTATTACATATCTCTTCCGATATGTTTTAAATCCTTTCCCTTCTTTCTTTTTCAATTAGGAGTTAGGTTTAGGGTTAAGATTTTTGAATTAAGGCTTATATAATTGTTATATGTCCCCCCCTCTCCTTTTTAGATATTAAACTCAGTAAAACAATGCTATGATAATAAGATTGGGTATACTGGGGGTAAAATAAGGGGAAACTCCCTTTTTTGATCTTAAACTGCAGAAGCAATACGACGTATTCAATTTCATTGAATACGGCGTATTGCATCAATTTTTACCCAAGGTTTTAAACACCAATACGCTGTATCCTTTCAAAGACATACCGCGTATTCAATTCAGACCCTTGCATACGGCGTACCCCTCTTCGAATACGCCATACTATACCTCACACAAAATGTTTATTGATTTGGTTCATTTTTCAGATATGGCACCACTACCAGCTGCTAATCAGAGGCACCCATGGCTTAGATATTAGATAGAGAAGTATACTGAGGGGATTAGGCACAGTGACGAGTAAAGGCTCGAGACTATATGGAGCAGACTGGTAAACCAGGTACATGTGCTAGATTTTGAGGGTTTGACAACCGAGATGAGGCAGGATCTGGCAGTGAGGTTGAGGATAGTATATTCTGGCGAGGGACAGTAGGTATTTGTGAGTCATGCTTGGAGGCGATTGTTTGGGATCCAAGGGTCCTTAGTTCGAAAGTTTATTCTGGAATTCCTGAGTACTTGTAGGATGAGTGATACTATTATGGATTTAGACACCGCTGATACCTTATGTTTCCAGTTAGGAGGAGTTAGGAGGAGGATGACTTGGAGGCAGTTTATCTTGGAATTGGGGTAACACACAGAGTTGGAGATGGCAAAGGCTGGGTTTGAAGCCTACTGGGTTGGGAGTGATAGATTGATCCCCGACAAGGGGGTTCTTATGGATTATTGGATGGAGATCTCGTATGACAAAGACTTCTTGGGCCCCGCCCCTTCTTATGTTCTTATTCGAGACCCTATGAGGAGGCTATGCCACAGGATGATTGCTTATAGTGTTTCTGGTAGGGGGTAGGCACCTGAGAAGGTGACCGGTATTGATCTCTTCTACCTCTAGAACATGGACCGTGGGACTATTAACGTCCCACATCTATTAGTGCAGTATTCGTTTAGACATGCGAAGGGGAGGAAGAGCGGGGCCAGGCTGTCAGGAGGGCACTTTATTGGGCGTCTGGCTATGCATTTTGGGCTGGTTAGTGACGATGGATTGAAAAGGTTGTAGGTAGTCACCCGAGAGCTCCTATTGATTGATTTACATAAGCTTGGGAGGCTCCACATCTACACGAGGTACGATGAGACATGGACTTGGGTAGCCCATGCACCAGAGAGGCAGCAGGCTGCTACGGCTGGTGCTGATGAGGCAGGTCAGGCAGCTAAGGAGGCTGCTCCAGAGATTCCAGCACCAACACCATCATATGCACCTTCACCACCTCTACCTGCCCCACAGCCAAGTACTATGTCACAGGGGATCGAGAGGCTCGAGGAGGAGGTGCATGACTTACGGCGTGATGTTGTGGGCCTGCGAGGAGATGTCGTGAGCTTTACCACCGAGCAGTCTAGAGTCTCCACCTGGTTGATCTCATGCATGACACAGCTCATGGACGCCAGTGGCCAGACTTATCAGCCATTTGACAGCACCCTTGTAGGTAGCTCAGGATTGTCCTTCCGGAGGCGTGTCAGGCCCAGGACGGGCGATGCTAGCACCTTTGTAGCCCCTCATACCGATGCTCAACCCGACCCCTGATCTCTCTATGTTATTATCTTTTGTTGATTTGTACTGTATATTACACTATTAACACTTTGATTACCAATTTATTTTTGATGTATATTGTATGATGATCGGTTTACTTGCGTGTGATAGAATCAAGACTAGCAGTAAGTTCAGCAACATGACTTATTGATTGATTACAGGTTTGAAATCCCGAAACCATTTACTTAAATGACGTAAAAGGAAAAGGAAAAGGTTAAACTTAAAGACCGGCTAAAGCAAAAGTGCTTCCCGAGAGACAACCCGGTCATTTTAATTGTTTGTCGCATTTAATTGTTTGAATCTTAATTATCTGCACGAGTCTGTCTTCCCAGAAAATACATATGGCGTACCGAACCCCTCTGGATACGGCGTATGTATGTCTGGACGTTATCAGTTTTAAAACTTAATTATTTAATTCCTAGTAATTTAATTGTTTCTACAAGAGCAATACGGTGTATCCTAGGGTTTGGGATACGACATATTGACCCCTGTATAATTGTGTGTTTAATTATTTTCTTGTACCATTGTAGTTAGATAGAATTTTCACTTGTCTTCTAATCTTTTATACAGGACCTTGCTGAAACTATGATATGATATATGCTGAAAAAGACTTGTGTTTGACTCATCCGGGCATTCTGAAGCCCTAGTCAACATACTTTTTGCTCAAGAACTCATCATGGAGAATTATCACGAGCAAAACATCAGGGATTTTTCCGTTCTAATTCTATTTTCCCTTATTATTTAATTGTATTATCTATAGAACGAGGATGTTGTATAATTTAAGTGGGGGGTGGAGAATTAGAACATATTTGTCTTCTTTTTTACAAAGTAACATGCAAAGTGCTTAAAAAAGGTCAAAATTAAAAAAAAAATCAGCATGACTTTTGTAAAAATCGCTAGTTACATTACCTAGCGCACTATAACCCTTGATACATATTGTGAGAATTAAGCCTATTCCGTTTCCCACTGTCTACTAAATTCCACAAATTTATGAGTGTGTCGGTGATGTAGTGGACTTTAGAACTTGACCTGGTATATCACTCGAGACCGCCATGATTAGTACTATCGATTTAGATGGAAGAACATGTTTAACTGATAAATTTCTAGGATTAAACCAAATAGCCAACATGTCGTAAAAATAACTAACTTGACTGGTTAGTTAACTCCCGTGTAACCCTTGATTAGTCTCATTTTTAGAGTAAAATCCCCTAGAACAACCTGTTGAGCCATTCCTTTCTTTTTGTACACCATATTATATGTTTCGTTACACCTTTGCACCTTAGCCTACCATGTAGATTAAGCCTATTTCTCTATGTTGCTAGCTTTCGTGTAAAGTCTTGTATTTCCTGTGTCAAAGTGAAATTTTTCTATCTCTGTAATAGTCGGGAAATTTCATAATGCAATGGGAAATATGTAGCTCGTAAGTTGCGCTACTTTTTGCTATTATGAATTATTTCCGATGAAGAAGTACTACAAGAAAAAGATTATTCGGATAAATTATGAAAGTAAAGACGGGGGAATCAAACCGAGGTTTATTATGTATTATGAAAAAAATGGAAAAAGGAAAAAAAAAGAGGAGGAAGAAAAATAGTCGTTTCAAAAAGAATTTTATACCGAAGGAATCACTTAGAAGGATCGATTATTCGTTGATACGTTACAGAAATCAACGATGTTAAGTTTTGTAAAAAGTGGCCGATATCACCACTTGTGTAAAAGTATGTAAAGAACGGGATGTAAGGGAATTTGACCGTTATGGGAACGTCAACTTTGGTTGTCTTTGTCATTTTTGTGATCGAGGCGTCTGTCTATATATTCTAGTCATTGTCATGGAACGGTCGGGGGAAAGTTACTAGCAATCGCACCTTATTTGTTGGCTTAGTCTATTTGTTTTGTGAATTTTATTTAACAACCGTTTTCCTTCCCTTTCCTAGTGTTGGGACTTAAAAGACTTCAAGGATTCTTACTAATGCTCAGGTACATAATGGAAATTATGCTAAGTAGTTAGTACTGGTAGTATTGAGTTTCTACTATTAGTAGAAGTTAAGACTGCTTAGAGTTGAAGACTAAAAGTATGTTAAGTGGTTAATACTGTTAGTACAAAAGTTACTACTGTTAGTGTAACTTAGTAGTAACTTAGTACTGTTAGTATAACTTAGTGCTGCTAGAGTAAAGTTACAACTATTAGCGTAAAGTTAGTACTGCTGGTACTTACTACTGCTTATGCTCAGTTTGTGCTGCTGGTTATAAAGATACAATTGCTGCTGAATTACAACTGCAAGAAGACTTACACCTGTCAAGAGGATAAAGACGGATTAAAAATATGAAGATAAGTATTAAGTTATTTTTGTAAAAGATATGTATAACTTATTTGATTAAGAGATTACGTTTATTTATAGTAAAGATCATGATAAGATAGGAATGTATTGTAAATCGTGTAGGACTCATTGGTGTATAAAAGGGGATTCTATGGTATAGAAAGAGATATCAGTTTTCCATTTTAGTTTTCCATGGAGTTCATAGCTTCATAGTTGTAAACCCTATCACTAAGTCAGAGTGATCATATTAATATATATTGAAGCTTATTGTGTTGATTATATCATTGTGTCAAAACATACTTTACTGTTTCATTGAGAATACTTCTTAGTGATATAAACTAGATTCCGCATAGTTTATATCATTCAATCAAAGTTTCATTCTTAGTATTTTTGGATTTATCCAAGGATACTAAACCTTACTAGCTAATGAGTTAAAGATCTATTCATTGGGATCAACAAGTGGTATTAGAGCTTATTGTGAAGCTTTGAATAAGAAGAATCAACCAATTCATCCAAAATCTATTCTTTCAGTGATAAGATAGAGGTAGGAACTACCAATAACAATCTGACTGCAAGACTAGCTATCCTCAACCTAGGAGACTATGATCTCTGGCTGATGAGGATAGAACAATATTTTCTTAAGACCGATTACTCCCTATGGGAAGTAATCAAGAATGGGAACAAAGTGTTGAGAAGAACTGTTGAAACAGTTGAACAGGAGTATGAACCCACCACTGCTGAAGAAAAACAGGATAGAAGAAATGAAATGAAGGCAAGAGCAACCCTGTTGATGGCACTTCCAAACAAAGACCAACTGAAGTTCCACTCATATCAAGATGCAAAGTTGCAAATAGAGGCTATAGAGAAAAGGTATGGAGGGAACAAAGAGTCCAATAAGGTTCAGAGGACACTTCTCAAACAACAATATGAGAACTTTACTGCATTAAGTTCTGAAATAATGGATCAAACCTTTGATAGGTTACAAAAACTTATCAGTCAGTTGGAGATCCAAGGAGAAGTGATTAACCAGGAAGATATGAACCTAAAGCTCTTGTGAAGTCTTCCTTCTGAATGGAAGACTCATGCATTAATCTGGAGGAACAAGGTAGAAATTTAAATCATCAGCTTGGATGACTTGTATAATAACTTGAAAAAATATGAACCTGAAATTATAGGTTCATCAAGCACAAGTCAAAATTCACAAAATGTGGCCTTTGTCTCTAACAACACTAATAACACCAACATCACTAACAAAGCAGATGATACTGCTCATAGAGTTAGTACTACTCATACTCAATGTAATGGTGTTAACTATACATCTCTAGATAATCTTTGTGATGCTATGATCTTTGCCTTCCTTGTAAGTCAACCCAACTCTCCTCAACTTTCTTAAGAAGATCTGGAACAACTTCATCCTGATGATCTGGAAGAAATGGATCTTCAATGGGAGATGTTCATGCTAACAATCAGAGCAAGAAGGTTTATCAAGAGAACAGGAAAGAAGCTAGACATAAATAGGCAAAGAGTTGGTTTTGACAAGTCAAAAGTGGAATGCTTCAACTATCATAAACATGGACACTTTGCAAGAGAATGTAGGTTTCCAAGAAATCAAGAGTACAAAGGAAGAGAGAATAATACAAGAACTATTACAGTGGAGACTCCTACTCAGAATGCCTTGATAGCATAAGATGGAATTAGAGGATATGATTGGAGCTACCCAGCTGAAGAAGAGCAACCTACAAACCATGCATTGATGGCATTCACATCTTCAGGAAGTTCTTCTAGTTCTGATTCTGAGGTAGATTCTTGTTCTAAAACATGTGTAAAAGCTTATGCTACTCTTAAAGAACAATATGATAGTTTGTCTTCTGATTACAAAAAGTCTTAATTTAATTTAGTATCTTATAAAGCAGGTTTAGAATCAGTAGAAGCTAGACTAGCTCACTATAAGAAAAATGAGGTTGTGTTTGAAGAGAGCATAAATGTTTTAAAACTTGAAGTTAGACTAAGAGATAATGCCTTAAATGAATACAAAATGAATTTGGAAAAAGCAGAAAAAGAAAGAGATCAGTTAAAACAAACATTAGAGAAGTTTCAAAATTCATCCAAGTCTTTAAATAACATACTGGAAAGTCAAGTAATTGACAAGTTTAAAACAGGACTAGGATATGATGCAGCTACTGCAGCTTCTCCTGCAGTAGAAAGTTTTGTAAATTTAACTGATAAGTCTGGATCAGATAAGGGATATCAATCAGTTCCCCCACCTCTGTCAGGGAATTTCATACCTCGCAAACCTGATCTAACATTTATAGATGAAATAGTTGAAAGTGAAAATTTAGATGTTACTACTGTTGTTACACCTAGTAATGTTAAGACAGTTGAAAATAAGGGTGTTTCCAACATAGTTGAATCTAATGCTATTAGGATGAACAACACTAGTGCTCCAATCATTGAGGATTGGAACTCTGATGATGAAAGTAAGATAGATTATAAAGTTAGACCTAGCACTGAAAAGATAAAATATGTGAAGACTGTTAGGGAAACAGATGCTCCTAAACTAAACAAACACAATCCTAGAGGGAACCAAAGAAATTAGAACAATCTTATGTCTCAAAGACTAGGAAGTGATTTTAAAATGACTAATAAAGCTTGTTATGTTTGTGGTAGTTTTGAGCATCTACATTATTTGTGTGATAAAAAGGTTGTAAGGCCAGTGTGGAACAACTCAAGAAGGGTGAATCACAAGAACTTTACTAATAAAATGACTAACTCACACCCCAAAAGAAGTTTTCTTCCATAAGCAGTTTTAACTAAGTTAGGGAAACTTAGTACTATTGCTGCAGGAGTTACTACTGTCAAAACAGTTAATACTACTAACACAAAAGCAGTTAAAACTGTCAGATCAGTTAATACTGCTGCCTCAAAACCAATTGTGAACCATCCTAAAACAAAAACAAATGCTTTCAAAAGAGGATATTCTTAAAGTTCAAGGCCTTTTAACAGACATTTTGCAAACCAAAACAGTATTATCAACACAAATGTTAATACTGCCAGGGCAAAACATACTACTGCTAGGGATAGAGCAGTAGTAAGTAAAAATAAGGGAAAATGAGCTAATGTTGTTAAGGCCTCAACATGCTGGGTTTGGAAAGCCAAAAATAGCAGTGCATCAACTACATTCGAGAAATATTCTTACATTGATGCACGAGGCAGATCCAAGTCAATAATGGCTTGGATCCCCAAAAGAGTTTTAATTCTCTTATTTTTTATGCAGGGCAACCCACAATAGAAGGAGTGCAAAGAAAAAGGAGTTATTAACAATGGTTGTTCCAAGCACATGACAGGAAATAAGTGATATCTTGATGAATATGAAGATTATGATGGTGGATTTATTTCCTTTGGTGATGGTAAAGGAAGAATTTCTGGTAAATGTAAAATCAAAACAGGATAACTGGATTTTGATGATGTGTACTTTTGTAAGAAGCTTAAGTATAACCTATTCAGTATGTCATAAATCTGTGACAAAAAGAACAATGTTCTTTTTACAGACACTGAGTGTCTTGTCTTATCTTCGAACTTTAAGCTACTTGATGAAAGTAAAGTATTGCTTAGAGTTCCAAGAAAGGACAACATTTATAGTGTTGACCTAAAGAGTGTTGTTCCCACTGGAGGTTTAACTTGTCTCATTGCTAAGGCCACAATTGATGAATCCAATACATGGCACAGGAGGCTTGGGCATATTAATTTTAAAACAATGATTAAACTTGTGAAGGGAAACCTTGTAAAAGGTTTGCCTTTAAAGATTTTTGAAAATGATCATTCTTGTGTTGCCTGTCAGAAAGGAAAGCAACACAAAACCTCCTATAAGACCAAGCTTATGAACTCAATCAGCAAACCCTTACATATGATTCATATGGACTTATTTGGTCCTACAAATGTTAAGAGTTTAATGAAAAAGTCTTATTGCCTAGTAGTAACTGATGACTTTAGTAGATTTTCGTGGGTATTCTTTTTGGCCACTAAGGATGAGACTAGTGGGATACTAAAGACCTTCATAGCAGAAATAGAAAATCAACTAGATCATAAAGTAAAAGTTATCAGGAGTGACAATGGAACTGAGTTTAAGAATAGTATAATGAACCAATTTTATGAAATGAAGGGGATTAAGAAGGAATTCAGTGTTGCTGAGAGAAAGAATAGAACATTGATAGAGGTTGCAAGAACTATGTTAGTAGACTCTAAGTTACAAACCACCTTTTAGGATGAAGCAGTTAATACTGCTTGCTATGTACTAAATAGGGACTTAGTCATTAAGCCTCATAACAAGACACCTTATGAACTTATTCCTGGAAGACCTCCACTGATAGATTTCATGAAACCTTTTAGGTATCCTGTTACCATCCTAAATATCAGGGATCATCTAGGCAAGTTTGAGGGTAAAGCTGATGAGGAATATTTTGTTGGGTATTCTGTGGTTAGTAAAGCTATGAGAGTATTTAACAAGAGGACCAGGATAGTTGAAGAGACCTTAAACATTAAATTTCTTAAAAATACAACTAATGTGAAAGGAAATGGACCAGACTGGCTTTTTGATGTTGATTCTTTGTTAATATCTCTGAACTATGTGCCAGTTGCTACAGAAAATAAAACTAATGGTATTACAGGAACCAAAGATAATATTGTTGCAGGTCAAGCTCAAAAGGAAAAAGAACCTGAACAAGAGTACATCCAAATTCCTTTATGCACAACTGATCCTTTAATTTCTCAAGGTCCTAAGGATTGTGAAGGGGATGCTAGAATGAAGCCTACAGAAGTAGATGAAAATGAAGCTTCAGATAAAAGTGGGAACCATGATCAAGAAGCAAGAAGTGAGTCAAAAAGGATAAATCAAAGAGAAATGCAGACTGAACACACTAACAGTTCTAATGGTATTAATACTGTTAGTACACCTGTTAGTACAGCTGGACCATCATTTGATACTATTGTTCCATCAACACTAATTAATACTGCTGGACCTTCTGTTAGTACTAGTAATGAATCTGAAGAACAACTTTTTGAAAGGTTTTCTCCTTTCAAAAATGCATTTACCCATCCACCTGTCCTAAATATATCTTTAATGGATAATACTGGAATTTTTGGAAATGCTTATGATGATGAAGATGTAGAAAAAGAGGTTGATATGAACAATGTAATTTCATCTTATACAGTCCCTGATACTTCCTTTACCAAATTTCATAAAGATCACCCTGAAGATCAAGTGATTGGAAGTTTAAAGACTCTTGTACAGACAAGACACATGACCAAGATAACTGAAGAACATGGTTTGTTTTCTTCAGTTCACAAGCTTAGGAGAACAAATCACAAAGATTTTCAAAATTATCTGTCTTCTTGTTTCTTATCTCAAATGGAACCCAAGAAACCAGTTCAAGCCTTAAAACATCCAATCTGGGTAGAAGCAATGCAGGATGAGCTTCTATAATTTAAACTACTAAAA
>BQNB010041715.1:1263-43949 GCA_026074375.1 Tanacetum coccineum
GAGATTTTAGGGAAAATTGTTAGCGAGAACAATGAGAATGAGAAGAAGAGCCAAAATGTTTTTGACAACATGAGATTTTTTATTAGTTTTACACTTTTTCTATAAAAAAATTTATGAGTAGGGGTGAGCATCGGGTCAAACTCGGATCGGATCGAAACCTATTTAGCCTGAAACCATGGACTATTGACCAGACTGAATGTGTTCGGGCTGGTCCGGTTCTTCGATCGGTCTGGTCTGAGAAGACAAAATAGTCGGTTGTACGTAAGACCGGATCAAATCGAACCAGACTGAGAAACAAACATGAGGTAAAGTGTGGATCGGACCAAAATAGGTTCGGTTTGGTTCAGACAGATTTCTTGATTCGGTCCGATCTGCAATCCTTTATGCTCACTCCTTGATTAGTAGTTAAAATTAATGTGTATAAATTATGTTAAAATAATTTAACCCGGATTGAACCGACAGTTTTCAGTTGACCCGGTCAACCGGTTTGATAAAATCGGTTGGGTCATGACTTTATTTCTAAATGGATGAGTCGAGATGGTATCATTATACATGAGATGTTAAACGGATGAGTCGAAATGGTATTGGTATACATGAGATGTTAAACGGATGAGTCAAAATGGTATTGGTATACATGAGATGTAAACGGATGAGTCGAGATGGTATTGTTATACACGAGGTGTTAAACGGATGAGTCGATATGATATCCTTGTACATGAGATGTTAGACAGATGACTCGATATGATATCCTTATACATGATATTTTAAACGAATTAGTCGAGATGGTATCGTTATACATGAGATGTAAGACGGATGAGTCAAGATGGTATTGTTGTATATGAGATTTGAAACGGATGAGTCGAGATGGTATTGTTATACATGAGATGTTAAATGGATGAGTCGATATGATATCGTTATACATGAGTTGTTAGACAGATAAGTCGATATGATATCCTTGTATATAAGTTGGGGGTAAAACCAAAGTTGTTTGCTATTCAAGAAAAAGACAAAACAACACTACCTCCAGTAGGTTACACATTAACGAATGCTGAAAAAGACATCTTTTGTGAAACGTTATACAACATTAGGGTACCACAAGGCTATTGTTTAAATTTCTCTAGTTTGGTCAGCCTAAAGGATAGGAAGCTCATTGGCCTTAAATCGCATGACTATCACATGCTAATGCAAGAGTTTTTGCCCATTGCAATACATTCAATCATGCACCCACCCACACGATATCCTATTATCAGGTTTTGCTTTTTCTTTAAATTGATATGTAGCAAAGAAAGCAGATTGTAAGAACTAGATAATATGCAAGCAGAACTGGTAGTGACACTGTGCCTACTCAAGAAGTTCTTTCCTTTGTCATTTTTTGATATTATGGTACATTTGACTGTGCACCTAACTAGGGAGGTAAAATTATGTGGTCCCATATGCTTTTGGTGGATGTATCCCTTTGAAAGATGTATGAAGGTTATTAAAGGACATGTACAAAACAGAAATAGACCAGAGAGATGCATTGCTGAGGAGACTATTGCGGAAGAAACAATAGAGTTTTTTTAGCGAATATCATAAATCCATGAAAACAATTGCTAACGTGCAATGTATTTGTTTTTTAAAAAATTGAGTTGTTATTTATGCATTTGTTAGAAGGACTGGCCTTGTGTCCTCGCATGTCATTCCTTGGAGCGAGATTGAGTGTCAAATGGTTTTGGTTTGTATTCGGTAGGTGATCATGTTCGGTATGAGAATTAAGGTCATATTTTTTGTGTGCGGATAATATGGGTATTAGCATATGGTCTATAGTTTAGGGTCCTTGTAGAACCCTTTTGCCAATTTCAGTTTGATCATTGCATAGAGCCTTCCTATCTTGGTCTGCATTTTTATGGCAGTATGCTGTCTCTGCGTGTTTGGCTTTGGGTTTGCATGTTTTGCTGTTTAAGAATGTTTGGCGTTTTGGGGTTGCAGCTTGGTATAACTTATATAGTCGAATAAGCTACTTCCTAGCTTATTTAATTTGGGCTTAAGCTCATAATTTGCTGAATTCTACTTATTAAACTGCTTATTCTCGGCTTTAAAACTGCTTATTAAATCTGCTAATAAGCTGATATAGATAAGGGGTGTTTGGTTTTTGGTTTTCAAAATACAAAAAAACAATTAAAAAGGAATTACGCCCAGTGAGAATCAAACCCGCGACCTCCAAGATAGAGGTCAAGCGGGTTACCATCTCAGCGAGGCAACCTATTCATCCTCGGAAGAAGAATAGTCCCGCTCTCTAGTCGACTGATCCTGTTGATCAAACTGGGAGGGAACATGTCACATTAGAGGTGAACGATCAGAGGTGTCCTCTAATCACTACGATGAGCTGGTCCCTCTTTTAGTAGACCCGGCTATGAATATTCATGAAAAAATGAATGCCATGTTCTTTCTTTCACATCTAATCCCATTCTCCCTTTACTTACTTATAACAGTTATTCGATTTTGCTAGATTTGCATGGCTGCTTATTTGCAGCTTATTGTTGATCTTATTTTTCATTCAAAAAATATATATATGTTATAAAACTAGATTAGTTTAGGCTTAATCACATTTGGGATATATAGTTTCGAGTTTAGCTTTTTTTTTAAAACCTAAAAGTAGTTTAGGCTTAATAACGTGACCATATGTACCAATTTTTTGCTACACTTAAATAATGTGTGACAAAACTTGAGTCCATGATTTAGACACATAAACAAACATTTCATGTGACCATATATGACATTATGAATTTAGAAACACAAACACTCAATGTGACTAATATGAAATTTAATGATAACCGATTTCATATTTTGCTCTAATTAATAGCCACATGAATACTTCACGATGTGACTGTTATGAATATATTGGTCACATATAATCACCTTAAATGTGGCCATAAACATAATCTAGTCACACATTTGTGATATGTTATGGCTATTGTAAAGGCATATAGTCACATGATCGTGCTAGAAGTAAATGTGACTATACACATTAGCTTTTGACAAGCTAACACAAACTAAACTTTAAACACACATATTAAGTTACGTGACCATATGTACTGGATTTTGGCTACACTTAAATAATGTGTGACAAAACTTTAGTCCATGATTTAGACACATAAACAAACACTTCATGTGACCATATATGACATTATGAATTTAGACACACAAACACTCAATGTGACTAATATGAAATTTAATGATAACCGATTTCACATTTTGCTCTAAAGAATAGCCACATGAATACTTCACGATGTGACTGTTATGAATATATTGGTCACATATAATCACCTTAAATGTGGCCATAAACATAATTTAGTCACACATTTGTGATATGCTATGGCTATTGTAAATGCATATATTCACATGATCGTGTTAGAAGTAAATGTGACTATACACGTTAGCTTTTGGCAAGCTAACACAAACTAAACTTTAAACACACATATTAAGTTACGTGACCATATGTACTGGATTTTGGCTACACTTAAATAATGTGTGAAAAAACTTGAGTCCATGATTTAGACACATAAACAAACACTTCATGTGATCATATATGACATTATGAATTTAGACACACAAACACTCAATGTGACTAATATGAAATTTAATGATAAAATAGATTTCACATTTTTCTCTAAATAATAGCCACATGAATACTTCACGATGTGACTGTTATGAATATATTGGTCACATATAATCACCTTAAATGTGGCCATAAACATAATTTAGTCACACATTTGTGATATGCTGTGGCTATTGTAAAGGCATATAGTCACATGATCGTGCTAGAAGTAAATGTGACTATACACATTAGCTTTTGGCAAGCTAACACAAACTAAACTTTAAACACACATATTAAGTTACGTGACCATATGTACTGGATTTTGGCTACACTTAAATAATGTGTGACAAAACTTGAGTCCATGATTTAGACACATAAACAAACACTTCATGTGACCATATATGACATTATGAATTTAGACACACAAACACTCAATGTGACTAATATGAAATTTAATGATAACCGATTTCACATTTTGCTCTAAATAATAGCCACATGAATACTTCACGATGTGACTGTTATGAATATATTGGTCACATATAATCACCTTAAATGTGGCCATAAACATAATTTAGTCACACATTTGTGATATGCTGTGGCTATTGTAAAGGCATATAGTCACATGATCGTGCTAGAAGTAAATGTGACTATACACATTAGCTTTTGGCAAGCTAACACAAACTAAACTTTAAACACACATATTTAATCATCACCTAGTTATATTTTATACATGTTTAGAAAATATTACAAGTTTATATAAACTCAATAAATACTTGTTCATGTTAAATATGATGTTTAAAACATAAGAAAATGTATTATTTAAGAATTTACAAGCAATGGATAATTAATATAATTATTTGTTAAGTTATGGTAAATTATTTATTTATATGGTTTATGTAAGTAAATAATTATGATGGACATTTTTCTTGGACAATTTGGACTCAATATGATGGACATAAACTCAAGGACTTAATTTATATACAAAATGTGTAATTACATAAATTAGAGGACTGGTGGCAAATTAATTAAGTTAAAAACATATAAAAACAATTTTATAAACATTTAAGTTAAATACTCAAAACCTATTGTTTTAATTCGAAACATATAATAATTATTTTATATTTTATTAAAATAGTACATGTCATGAGAAATTCAAATATATAAAGAACTTGAAAATCCGAGTTATAACGAAGAAGTTATGAAGTTTACAAGTTTACAATAAAAAGTATTTTTATAAAAGTAATTTTATAAAAACCTGAAACTGTACAGATCTGATGAAAATTATTTGATATTTTTCTGTAAAAGTACATGTCGTAAGGAATTCAAAATTATAAGGAACATGAAAAACCGATCAATAACGAAGGAGATATGAATTTTACAAGTTTACGATAATTAAATATATAAAGAGTGATTATAAAACTCATTTTATAAAAATACATTCTGGGCAGAAACTTACATTTTCTAAAACCATGATAAAGTGTTAGATTATTTTAGTATGAACCCATGGGTATAAAGTACATCAAAAATGGATTTAAAATGAGGAAGTTATGCTTTTAACAAGTTTGATATAAAAAGTAACTTTATATATCTACCACTTTATTTTTACAGGTTACTGTACGAATTTTATAAATTCTGGAAAATACTTTACTTTTATAGAATATCTCAATACGAAGTCGTGGATATAAAGAACACTAAAAACGGGATTAAAACGAATGAGTTATGATTTTTACAAGGTTACAACAATTAATTTTATAAAATTAGTTTTATATAATTTTACAGAAACAGAAAAAGTTATTGTTCATCAGTAGCAAAAATATTATAAATATAATATTTTGATAAACCTTCTTAATACGAAACCGTGAGCATAAAGAACGTATAAAACGGATTTAAAACGAGAAAGATACGATGTTTTTACCTAAGGTGATATTTATAAAAATTTTTAACTTTATAAATATTATTTTATCAAACAATTAAATTATTTATATAATGTAATTATATAAATAATAAATCAAGTATTTTTTTTAATAAATAAATGTTGGACATAGTATACTTTTTTTACAAATTAAAAATTCCCATGGACATTATTTGAATTGTACAAATCCATTTTGTGTTATTTTATAAATTAACAAACACTATTTAGGTGGTTGATATAACTATCTAAAATTATTATGAAATAACTTTATAAAAATTATTTTTTGTAGGTATCTTTAGGACATTGTACTCATTCGACCTTTAATTTATTTAGTGCATTTAGGATAGTTGTGTCGGCATTTGGTTGATTGATTCTCAACAATCACTCTTCATCGTTTAAGGTGAGTTTATAGCCTCACGTTTTACTCGTTTTACATATACTTTATCACTTTTGTGGTGAGAATACATGCGCATTTACAAATCGTTACATAAATGTTTTCATAACTTGATTACAAACTCGCTTACATGAACGTTTACAAACTCATTTACATGATTGATTACAAACTCATTTACATGATTGATTACAAACTCGTTTACATACTCATTTACTTATTTTGGGTTAAGATACATTCCTTATTTACAACTATAGAGGCAACAACTTTACTTTTTAACTGATTACGGATTGCCAAGTAGAATGAGCTGTTAATTACTGCTGGTAAGCGCGAGTGTTATAAAATAGATCTATTTAGGGAGTGACTACCCCCGTTCAGGTGATTAGCTCTCACTAGTTCAAGATCGAACTAATGAACGTTATACCATGTTGGAGCATTGGACTACATACACGTGAACTCTTACTGTGCCTTGAATAAAGTTGCATACTGAACATGTCTGAGCCTCAGCGTCATAGAACTTAGGGCAATTGAACTTACTTTTCATGATATTGTGCACATTACATTATCATACTTGGAAATCTTGCGGTCCAACACCCCCCCCCCAACCCCGCCCCCCCCCACCACCCCCCCCCCCCCCCCCCCCCCCCCCCCCCCCTCCCCCCGCCCCCCCCCCCCCCCCCCCCCCCCACCCCGCCCCCACCAACCACCCCCCCCCCACCCCGCCCCCCCCCCCCCCCCCCCCCCCCCCCCCCCCCCCCCCCCCCCCCCCCCCCCCCCCCCCCCCCCCCCCCCCCCCCCCCCCGCAGAAGTTAGTACTGCAGCAGAGTTAGTACTGCAAGCAAGTAGTACTTGCTAGCAGAAGTTAGTAACTGGCTACTAATGTTAATATTATTAGATTATTAATAATACTGTTTTGACATTCCTGAACTTAAAGGACTGTTTGGAACTCATAAGAACCTAAAATGTAATTTTTGTAAAATAGAGGGACTAAACGTAGCAACATGGAAACTTAGGGGTGTAAACGGTAAATATTCTGCTATTTAAGTATAGGGACTGTTTTTGCCACTAATGAAAACCTAAGGGTATCTTATATAATTAAGTGATTTAAATGAACACACATGGTATAGGACTAGTCGTGGTATAATACGGATACTTATATAACTAAAGTCACGCGAATAATAAATAGGTGTATTTATTATTAATACTTAAACACCGTGTATACTTAAAAGTATATAGTCGTACATCTTCCCAAGAGCAAACGAGGAAAACGAATACAATAAACGTGTACATCACCACACAAGTGATAACAGTATATATAAACTAGCAAATTATTGTAGTTTATACACGAAGTCGTTGGCCTAAACTTGTAGACTAAGACTGGCCGTATTTACTTAGGTATTTGACGGTGTGATTCATTTGTCATACTTAGGTATATTACCTTTCACAGAGGACTACTTGCTAAGGTGAGTTCATAGCCCTATGTTTTACTATATCAATGATTTACAACTTTTGGGGTGAGAAACAGCATTCTTTGACAAATTAGGACGCAAGTGTACATATTATTATGATTTACATTTTTGCCTAAATGCTATAACCCCTGTGCCCAGTATATCATGAACTGTCAATTAACTTTTTGTGTGAGCGCGAATGTTATAAATATATCTATTTGGGATTGACATCCTCCCGGTGAGGTAGTTTCATACTGGTGTCACGGAGTGACCAACGATGTAAACCATTCGGATGGTATTTACGGGTAGAACATCATCAAGGGCAATGTTGGTAAATTATATTGCAATTCATACATGTCGAGCTTCAGTGTCATGAGCTTAGGGAAACGTAATTACACTTTGTGATGTTTGCATCTGTTGCACTATCATACACTTGGAAATCTTGCGGTCCTACATTATATTTACATAAACCTATGAATTCACCAACTTTATGTTGACGTTTTAAAGCATGTTTTCTCAGGTCAATGAGGCACGAGGTGCTAAGGATACATTGGGGATACTCTTTTGGGGAGTCATTCATAAAAGATTTGGAGTCATTAAATCTGGGGATTTTTGTTATGATCTAAAATCTTTGTTATCAAATGTTAAACAATTTAAGCCGTTGCGCTTTGTATTAAAAAATTTCAATAAATCCAATGTATCGTATTTTAAATGACTCTTTTAGAGGTCGTTCTCATATCTTGTGCTATTGATCTATGAAGTAACGCTCCCGGACTCATTATTCCGCTGCGACCCAATTTGGGGGTGTTACAGATTGGTATCAGAGCCAAGGTTATAGAGAACCAGGTCAAATATTTTTACTTGGACTATAACCGTTTTTCAAACATTGCATCATACAAAGGGATTTTCATGGACCATTCATTCATGCATTACTTGTTGCATTAGTTAGGTATACTAGATGCTGCAGGATTCACATACGTGTTTATAATATATTAAGTATATTATTATGGGTCTTATATATGTACTAATATAAACTCTGTTTAGTGTACATCCTATCCATTCTTCTTCATCCATAGTCACCTACACATCTGTCTACACTGATTCCGAGCCAGGGAGAATCTTCTGGGGAGCTGATGAGGAGCTGTCTGATGGAGGTTCTCCACGAGTCATCGTATACGGATACAATGGACTCCCTATGCAGCCGGTAGTCCCGCCATCTCTGGACTATGTGCCAGGACCTGAGCACCCACCGTCTCCCGATTACGTGCCCGGTCCTGAGCACCCACCTTCACCTGTCGAGGTACCATACGTTACCTGAGGCCTGAAACCCTGAGAACAAGTGCATCCGATTGTTGAGCACCTTTGGTAGACCAGCCTCTACCTGTTAATTTTTTATTTGATGCCTCACCTACCACCTTGTCACCAGGCTATGTGGCAGACTCAATCTGGATGAGGATCCGGAGGAGGACCCCGAGGAGGATCATGCTGATTATCCCGCTGACGGAGGGGATGATGATGATGAGATGATGATGACGATGATGATGATACTGATGACGAGGATGAGGAGCCCTTTAAGGACGAGGATGATGACGAGGAGGAGGAGCACCTAGCTCCAGCCGACTCTTCTGTTGTACCTGTTGTCGACCCTGTTCCCTCAGCTGGGGACACAGAGGCATTTCAGACTGATGAGTCTGCACCTACACCTAGATCACCTCAGACTAAGGTCCCATTTGCTCAGACACATCTCCGTAGGGCACGAAAGACTGTCAGACTTGAGCCACCTATGTCACCATTTATGGAGGCACGTATTGCTGAGTATGCTGCCGTACCTACACCACCATCACCACCACCATCTCCATTATCACCTTGGTTACCTCCACTATATTAAAATTCCCTTACCACCACTACCACCTCCATCATCATCACTACATTTACCACCACCTGTACCCACATCATTACCGTTACCATCATCGCCACTACCACCACTACTAGTCTCACTATTCATACCACCACCAGTCGACCGTAGGGAGGACGTTCTTGAGGCCGAGTTACCACCTCGTAAGAAGTTATATCCGACTACTCCCACATCGAGGTATGAGGTGGGGGAGAGTTCGACTGCTGCTCCTAGACCTACTGGATGTCATAGAGCTGATTATGGGTTTATCGGCACTTTAGATGCCGAGATCAGATGTCAAAGAGCCGAGGAGGTCGGCTATGGCATCAGGGATGTTTGGGTAGACCCAATAGAGGCTGTTGAGGAGGTAGCACCGACGACCCTCGAGGGGGTCAATGCTAGAGTGACCGAGCTTGCTGCGGTTCAAGAGCAGGACACATAGGATGTTTATGCTGTGATAGAGGATACTCAGGATAGACAGACTCAGTTATTTCAGAGTGTTAATAGATTGGTCGAGGATAGACAGTTTTACTATGAGACTACATGAATGTAGGATTAGGAGGCCCTCGTTTCCCGAGAGGCTTAGGCACATTCCATTGGGTTGAGTTCGACAGTTCACTAGGAACTGTAAGCATATAGGACTCATACTCAGATGCAGGATTACCGTATCGCCTTACAAGAGTCACTGATGACAACATTGATTACACATGTTCCATCACTACAGAGACAGTTGTCAACGGCATTAGGACAGATTCAGGCACTTCAGGCTAGAGATCAGACTCATGCAGATGATCGCGAAGGCGCTGGTAGTTCTGCCTAGGTTTACACTTCTCATGTCATATTCATAGCTATCATTATGTTAGCCGGCTAAGTATTATGGGTTTTATACCCAGCTAGCACGGTAGTAGGATTTGTATTTTTCATTTCTTGTATCAGACAATCATGTATGTTTTCCAGTTATATATGATGTGTTGTATTATGTCATGTCGATCTCAATTCTGTTATGTGTTGTGATCCCAATCATGTTATATAATCACTGTGTGATGTGATCTTGTTATATATAATGCGTTGTATTATGTTATGTCAATCTCAATTCTGTTATGTGTTGTGATCCCATTCATGTTATGCAATCACTGTGTGATGTGATCTTGTTATATATATGTTGTACGCCATGACATTTTGATGTTCTATGAAAACTACACATGTTTTTATAATTGTTTGTAAAAGAACAATATGCCGCCAAGAAGATCCTCTACTAGTGCAAGGGCTGCTGCGGCTGCTACCCCAACCACCCCATACTCCACCCCACCCAAATCCCCTATACCCCCATACACTCACCACCACATACCCCTAACCAGGTAATATAACCCCACGCGCCAAGCCTCCCCCGTAACCAACCGTACCACCCAGCAACGCCCCCACCCCCACCCCAAACCACGCCTAGCTACCCTCCCGAAACCCCGCTACCCCCCTATATACCCCCTCCCCCCCTCAGATACCGCCCCACCACCCTCCCACCCAGCACAGAGATCAACCACAACCGACCTACCCCCCCCCCTTTACCGCCCCCCCCCACTACCAATACCGCTCCACCACCCCAGACCCTACCAAATACCACCGCACCCCCCACCCCCCCCCACATCCCCTAACCCATACCCCCCCCCCACCCACTTACTCATACCCCCACCCCACTCCCAACCCCCCCCCCCACCCACCCACTACCCCCCCCCCCCCCCGCCAACCACGGCCTAGCTGCTAGTAGTCCTTCCCACCCTCCCCCCATACCCCCCCCCCCCCCCCAACCACCCCCCACCCCCCCTCGCCCCCCCCATAACCCCTCCCCCCACCCCTTCTACCTACCTAACCAAAATATTACCCCGACACTACCCACCCCCCCTCTCTTACCTCCAGCTAAAACCGTTTACCACTACCCACCCCCCCCCAGCCCCCCTCCCCCTACCCTTAGAACCCACCCCCCCAAAACAAACCCTCCTGCTCACCAATACCACCCCCCCCCACCTCCAAGCTAACCACCCACCCCCTCCCCACCCCCCCCTCGACCACCACCCACCACCGCCCCACACCCCAAGACCCCCCACCCGCCCCCCTGCTTGCTAACCCCTCAACACCCCCTACCCCCAACCAAACCACCCCCGACCGGCCCCCCAGCCACCCCCCTACCCACCCCCCCATCAGAACCCCACCCACACCCGCACCACTACCCGCCCACCCCCGCCCCTACCAACACCCTACCGCCACGCATCCAAACCCCGCACCCCCTCCCACCCCGTAAAAACCCCCATAAACCTACGCGCCTACCCATACCTCAACCCTATACCCCACTCCACCCACCCCCCCCCTATACCGCACCCCTAAGACATCTGCTGCTCGTGAGCAACTAATCGAAGGAAGGTTCTGCGACACTTGCCTAACATGAAACTTTTCGAAATAGCACTAATGGTCATGGCGAGGAAGCCCCTAATTCTGACCTAGAATTAAAGGAACTGTAACGCACCTCCCCCGTGAGTGTACGTACAAGGATTTTCTGAATTGCCAACCCCTTACTTTTAAAGGTACTGAAGGAGTGGTCATGTTGTCACAATATGTTGCACAAATGGTTCGAGAAGATTGGAATCAGTGTTCCATATCATCAACTGTGCTGTTGGATGAACCAAGTGAAGTATTGCTACATACAACCTTTCCTTGGAATTGCTCTAACATTGTTGAACTCCCACATAAAGACTGCTACTCAAGATTAGCTTATAACATGGACTGAAAGGCACTAAAGAAAGAATGATGACATTCAACTACTTCCCAAAGGGTGAAATCAAAAGTTTAGAAATTTGAGCTCCTGGAACCTAAAAAGTAAAAGGTACTGATGTTCGCAATCTATACTCTGCGTTTTTCAAGACCTGCTCTTGAAGGTGGAAGGATGTTCCATGAGGAATCGGAGGAAGTTAAGAAATATGTTGGTGGGCTTCCTGATATGATTTGGGGAAATGTAATGTCATTTGAAGAGGACATAAAATCCATGTTCTGTGTGCTTGAACTTGAGTTAGACATCCCTTTGACTTCTGGTTCATACACCCTAAGGTTGTTGTAGAGATCATCCATGCTCATTGTATCCAAATCAGGTTTATTACTCCATACAACAACATTTGTGCTCCACTCATGTGACAAACTTCTTAATAGCTTCTAGAACACATCTTCTTGTGAAATCGATTCTCTGAAAAAGCGCCAAACTGACTCACAACAAGATTTTGAAGCCTATCAAAAGATTGATCAAGCATCTCTGAGCTTGGAGCAGTAAAGTTTTCATATTGCTTTGCTTTAAAAGATTCCTTTGGGTCTTCTTTGTAGCTGCATTCCCACACAAATTTTTTTTTTCTACAGCTTCCATCCATAACTAGCATCCGTAATGAGTTAAACTTTAACTGTTGTTCATTAGGAATTGGGCCCACAATAGGAAGTACTTCTATCTTTCACCTCCTAATCTTTTCTACGCCTTCTCTTTAGCATTTGTAGGAGGACATTACTTTCTCACCACCCTCACAACTATTATTTTGGTCCAGTGTTTCATTCTCTATGAATTCCCAAAGTGCAGAGTTTTTTATCATCTGGATGTATTGTTTAATCCTCATCCTCTATAACTCAAACTCACCCAGTTTAAGCATGGATACCTTTGGATACCAGCCACCAAGTGTTTAGAATTCTGATCCATATCTTACTACAAAGTTTCTTCTCAAAGCAAACAAAGCTCTGATACCACTTGTTGTCCCAGTTGTAGGATACCTCTTGTTGGATCCCGCTTCAATAGATCGAATTCCTTAAGCTTGTTTAAGGTTTAGTTATATTAGATAAATCTAACACAACTATAGTAGAAACTTTGTTGAGTGTATTAAAGATTATGTGGAATCTAATCTTTAATATTAGAAGAATTCTTAATGAAATAGTAACACAAGATCACAATTCAACAAACAATAAAAGCTCCAATATTATTAAGAATAATATGAATACTCTCCTAGTATTAGGGTTACAAAACCTTGAAGTTATGAATAACACTTATCAAATCGTAAATAACATATTAAACTCTATACCTTAGGACCTCCTTTTATACACGAAAGAGTCTTAGTCGATTTATAATATATTCCTAAGACTTAGAATATTCTTTATGATCTATTTTATAAATAACTAATACTTATCATGTAAGTAATCTTGATCTCTAAACAATCTTTATCCTTTCTCTGATAGTAGAAACTCTTTTAGCAGCCTTAATCTTTGAGCAGTAGTAACTTATACGCCAGCAACATTAACTTTACACTAGTAGTACTAATATATACTAACAATAGTAATTGTGAACTAGCAGTACTAACTTTATACTAGCAGCACTAACTACTTAGCATATTTTTCATTAAAGTTAATGAACAACACTAACTTTAGCTTAGCAGCAGTAACACAAACCTAAGCAGCAGTAACTCTAAGATCATCAAGAAGTCTTTTAATCCTAACATAATCCTAATTAAACCTAAACTAACGCAAATAGGGGGTTCAGCCTGAGAGACTGGCACGAGTTTTGGTTTACTCTAAACTAATAAAGTGATAAATGAGATAAATAACACACATAAGCAGGTAAACAAATGATAAAGAAGAGGTTAAGCACTTATGTAAGGAAAACGTATTAACCAAGTTTATTTAAATAAGATGTATGAATTGTCTATTTGTGCAATGATTGTACTACTTTCGTTGGTGGTATATCATTACTAATTTAGGTGGTACTTCTCCCTAGGCTCTAGGTTTATATTACGGTTGATCCTGTCAAAATCAACCAAACCCGTATAAAATTCACACATCAATCATAATCTATCTAGGTGACAATATTGAAACCTAGTTCATCGAGGCTTTACCAACTTATGCCCAATTGTTATCTATATACTGGTAGTATATAATCCACTTAACGACTAAAGGAAACAGAATGTTATTTATAGTCCTAAGATACCTTAGTCTACCATTCACTTAACCAAAGGTAGGAACAGGATTTTGTTTATAGTCCTATTGATCCAGCTATATAGATAAGTTGTATGTAGTATACATCCCAGACTCTAGTCTACTGCCCAAATAACGATTAAGTTACAACGCTTTATTTGTATTCCTAGATCCAGTTGAATGATAGATGAATACATAATCAAGCAATAAACAGGTATGAAGTGATAAACATAATCAGCATGCAACGAAATAGTAAACAACCAATATAAACAAATCAAAACATCAAATTATCATAAACTTAGCTAATGATGAGGTGTAACTTTATACACTTTTACGGGGTCATTTAACCCCCTAAATCATGAAAATATACCAAGATTTTGTGCTTAATTGTTTGTTTTCATGTTTTTAGCACTTGGATGACATTTGGAGGAAATACACGTGACTTGGGCTCATTTGAAGAAGAAACGGACAAGACTACGTGATGTGTCGTTGTGTGGTTGTAAATTATGATTCAAGTTTTAAATTTATATTTTGCGAACTTAACCAAAAACAACACTTTAACGAGCAGTGTACCCGGTCGGTGGGAGTTTCGTGGTAAATAGGGTGTTGATCACTAAGAGCGAGGAACACTTTCAATTTATTAATACTTTGGTTTTTCTAATCTAAGTTATTCTAATCTATGCTAAACCTATGTTAAATCCATGTTAATCCTAAATCTAATGGATAAGGAGGTTTTCAGCCTGAGAGACTGGCACGGGTTCTGTGGCGACTAAAACCAATTCATGACACTAAAACATACACAAGCAAATTAATAAAAGATAAAAGAGCGGTCTAGCAAAATATAAGAAAACTATATTAACCATTATTAATCCAATTAGAACGTTACTTCTTCCTATGACCTAGACACGTAGAATCCTGTCACAATTAAACGCATCCGCATAAAGTATCCTAATATATTGATTATAATTCATCTAGAGGACAACACGGTGTGTGTCGTACTAACCCTAGCTCATCAAGACTTTACCCACTTACTGCTTATCGGTAATTTGTATTAGGTGGTAGTCCACAATCAACTCTATACCAAGGAATCAGAATGTTATTAGTTAGAACTAAGCCACCACCTACAACAGTCTAACTTGTTCGATCAAGGCAAGCAGGACGTTATTAGTGATCCTATTTGTTCCACCTATACATATTACTATATGAAGAGCTATCCCGGCATCTAGATTACTTGGTCCGTATCACTAGATTCATTGAATGCAGGATCTCTATACAAAAGCACGTAAACAAGTGTCATGTGATAAACATAAATAATAATTCAATGATAAATTAAGAAATCAAGATAAACAAACCAAGCATTAAGATCTTTATAACAATGGCTAATACCTGAAGGTATTATCTTTCAAACGTCATAATTAATACAAAAGTAATGATTTAGCCAAGGTACACTAACCGAGTTAACGAATGATACCAAAAACTAAACGATTACAAGAGTATAAGAAATTACACGTTGTATCCTATGGAATTAATCCCGTTGCTCGACCTCTTTTGCTCTTTTTCTCATCTGAAAATTGACTTTTGTGGTTTAGGTATCGAGAATATGATTTAGCACACCTAAAACTCATTTTTGAGTTTTCTATTTATAGGGTCTGGAGTTGGTTCGATACGGCGTATCTAATGTCTTGGATATGGCGTATTGGGGGTTTCTTAGAGTAGGGACCACGTTTGATATCTTCCAGAATATTTTATTCCCATATAGCTTGAATACGGCGTATTGCCTTCTTCTGGATACGGCGTATTGGATCTTGTTTCCTTTGTGGTCTTTGGTGAGTGTAGGCACAGATACGCTGTATCTTCCTTGACGGATACGGCGTATTGGTTGTCAAAATAGTAATCTTCAAAATATCTTCGTTAAAGCTCCTGAATGCGTGCCTTTTAGTTAACTTTCACCAAGTGCTCCATAATTACTGTAATTCTCAAATATAAACGATTAAGTAACAATTCTTTGCAATAATTATACAAAATGAGTTAATTACATGGGATAAATGATGCTATAAAATAGACGATATTTGATGTCATCAAATATCACCCCACTTGAATCCTACTTGTCCTCAAGTAGCCTTTAGAAGTTTATAAAAATGCATCCCTAAGGATTTTTCCGTTTAAGCATTTATTTGATCTCTTACAAGTACACAACCAAACACCTCACAAAATAGGAAGATAAAAACACTCAAGTCACTTAACTAATCTATGTGGTAACATGTAACTAATTCGCTCATTTGCTCGGTCGTGATGAGTATTCTATCATAGGCTTTTCAAGGATACACATCTCCACCACTAGAGCTAAGGAGTAACAAGTTTATAGAGGTAAAATAGGTTTTTATTGTAAGGCTTAGGGTTGATCTTTCTATAATCTTTCACCAAAAGTACCACACCAACAAGGTAGCTGAAGCACACATACACGGCCATAACGACGGAATAGACATGTGTGTTCGATCACATCCTCATTTGAGTTTAACCAAGGGTTAGGATGAAGAATGATATAGGGTAGGGATCTTCTAACTTTCACTAATAGTAATAAACCAATAAGGCAGCTGAGACATACATACATGGCTGTAACGACAGAATAGACATGCATGCTCGATCACATTCTTATTCGCGTAAAACCCATGGTTAATGATTAGGAAAGGGAATTAAATTGTTGTTAAACAAAAATTACAAAACAAATAGACTAGGTCCAAGATATAAGTTGCTAGACACTTTTTCCTAACCGTTATCATGATAAAGACACAACTATTTACAAACGTCCAATCATAGATAAAAAAAACAACAACCTAAGTTGGCATTCCCGTAACGGTCAACTTCCTAATCATCCCTTACTTTACAAACTTTTACACGACAAGTGGCGATATCTTCCACTTTATACAATACTCTACATCGTTGAGTTTTAGATGTATCAACTGTGGATACCTTTGAATATAGATCTTACTACCTTGTTAAGGGTTGTAGCTAATATGAATAGATTCACACAAACTACAAGAGAAACAATGACTATGATCACTATAAGTTATGTGGAATCTAACTTATAATGCAAAGAAGAACAATGAATATCAATAACTAAGCTTTTGTATTAATCTGCTAAAATGATTATATATTACTAACTATGAGATATGAGATTGACTATGAGATCATTTGTCTAACTATGCCATGAGGGTTCCTTTTATACACCAAGGAAAACCCTAATCTTGGCTTACAAAACGCGTAAAAGATAATACATATCTTTTCCTATAATATCTCATATATATCTCTTAAATGGTACTAACTATTTTATACTAACGGTACTAACTGTCTGAGCAGTACTTCACATTTTGTACTGTCAGTACTAATTATAACTAGCGGTACTAAGTATATAACTAACGGTACTAAGTCAAGAATGTATAATTCCCAACAATCCTCCCCTAAACATGATTGTTGAACTTGTTTAACTTCATGTTTCTTCGGTGTAGATTCTTTAAACTTCATGGAGGATGTATTCAAACACTCAGATAAATCTTGATCTGATCTTAAAGTTTCTTTGACGTCTTTTGCTATCCTTCTTTAACATGTCTTCAACAGCACATCAACATCTTTTAAGCAACAATCCAACTAAGTTGGCTTTGTAGTTTTTGGCAAACTACCAGCCACAAACGGATTTGATATTCCTTTACCAGTAGCCATTTCCTCTGGGATAGTTAACTCTTTATTGCAAAATATGGTGAGTTGATTACCATACAGTTTTTGGTAAACTGTCAACCATCAACGGAATTGACTTGTCTTTACCAAACACCGTTTACTTTTGGACTAGCCAATGCTTTATTGCTATAACATGGTGCATTGATAAACCATATAGTTTTTAGCAAACTATCAGCTATCAACATATTTGAGTAGTCTTTACCAAGAACTGTTTGATCCAGGACTATCCAACTCTTCACCATGAAGCAAGGTGAGTTGAGAACCCTACAATTTTTGGTAAATTTTCAACCGTAAATGGATTTGAGAAGTCTTTACCACAAGCTATTGCATAGGAGACATAAGTGTAATCCATTTACTTTAGTAATCGTTTCTGTTTTGGTTATTCACCCAAAAAAAATAAAATTTCGTTAATCGGGTTAGTTTACTTTTTTTCGCTAAATAATCGCTATTGTATGTATTATGATGTTTGAAGGCTAATACCGTTGGTATTTGGCACTATTATAAAGTTCTTAATGTTTGGTATATTGTTTATCTCAATTTCTTGCGATTTATCGTTGAGTGTTGTTTTTGTCTTATACATTTTTTACTTGTTTACGCGGCTTTTGGTATGGACCTTCATTCATCTAGTCTAGTAAAGCGGACGCAAGCAGATCTAGAGTCCGAGATAAGATCTTATATAATAATCATATACATCTAGAATCATAGTTACTCAAATATTGTCCTTATTTAAGTCTGTGTTTAGGACTTACGCTTGGGCTTAACTGGTTTTTTAGTTGGATTTTGCCAATTGGTTTATGATCGTGTTGACTTACAGGTGACCTAGTTAATTCAACAATATGTTCTGATTCCATTGGATAGTTGGACAAGTGGACTACTAGTGTATAAATTTCCATTAAGCGGTAAGTGGGTAAAGTCTCTATGAGCTAGGGTTTAACAAGATCATCATTGCCTTAATCCCTAAGATAGATTATAATTAGAAAATAAAGGATGATTTTTGCGGAGACTGCTTCTAATTATGACAGAATTATCTGTGTTTAGGTCTTATGGGATGATGTAAGCTTATGTCTTACGGATAATTTGCCACTCGAGAGAAGAAATCATTGCCCTAAATAAACTAACCAACGTTCGATTCAAATTAATATATGGTTGTTATCTTATTTAGGTTCAACAGCTCTTTTTTTCATTTGTTATTAGCTCACGTAGGTTAATCATAACCTTTACTGATGTAGTCACAACCTTAACATGCAGTCTTCTCAGGCTGATAAATACCCCCTTTTACCTATTACTGTATCATTTGGTTTTAGTCTGACATAGGGTTTATCATAGATTTAGAATAGAATAGATATAACATAGATTAGATAACCAAGATATTAATTAAATTGATAGATTTAACCTCGCTTTATGTGTATAGACATCCTTATCTTCCATGAAAAACTACTTACCGATCGGGTACACTGTGTTAAAGTGTTGTTTTTGGTTTAGTCGGTACAATATAAATTTAAAACTTGAATCATCTTAAATATACCATACAACGACAGCACATCAAGTATCATTTCACAAAGAATTTCTAGTGAGGATATTCTAAACAGAAAGAGAGATGAAATCCATATGCAAAAAAGCAAATCCAAAGTGTGTTCGAAAGAGAATTGGCAGAACACACAAAAAGATAAATAAAAATAAAAATATGAATAAAGCCTATGGCATGTGCTCTAAAAAGGCAAGATAAGCACATGAGAAAGAAACTGATCAAAAATATGTTCAAAAAGAATTACTAGAACATATGAAATAGACAGAGCGAAGAGAGACAAAAATGTCAAATGAATTGTTTGTTATCTAACATCTTATCTTCACTCATTTAGTAATCATCATTGCACAACCACAACATCAAGCTGATGTTCATCAAGATGAATTATGTCCACCAAATAGGAGATATGCTCTTATGGATGTAAACAAGAAAGTTGATCTGGAGAATCCGTTATGTCCTGATGAGAGTAGAATTCTGGTTAATGTTCTTTAGAATCATCCTCTAAGATTCAGCTTTACTGCTTATTCATCAGTGCCATGGATATATATGTGGCAATTCTGGTATACTTTGTGTGAAGATGGATTCAAACAATACACTTAAGTTTTTGCTAGACGGAAAAGTGGACACTCAGACCCTTGTTAGCTTGTGCCTGCTCTCAACATGGCCGAAAGGTTCCTTTTTACCATCAACAATCTTGATTTCACTCTGGAACTAAGAACAATCTCAAACTTCAAGACAACTGGTCTTCTACAACCATGACAGACACTGTGCAAGATGTTCTCAAGTGTCTTACTACATATGTGACCAGTTATGATTAAGCATCGTTGTAGATTATGCAGATGCTATATTGTTTCGTCAAAAATATTCATGTTGATTATTCTAAATTGCTTTGGTAAGGATTTCATTATTCACTCAAAAATCTAACAACCATGCTTCCTTATCCCAGATTCAAAAAGCTGATTGTGAGTCACTATATGACTGCATTCCATGATATCTCTAGACGATCTCATAATAGATATCATAACTTGAAGGATGATGTGATGATCAAAATCATCTTCAACTTAGGGAAGAATAAAGCTATTGTTGGAATGAGGATTCCAGATTAGATGATAACCGAAGAAATGAAGCTAACGGAGAATTATCAGTTATATGCTAAGGTGTTTGGAGTAGATGTTCCTATGACTTAGTCATAGCCGACTGTGAGTACCCAGGGAACGCATAGGACAACTAGCGCCCCTAGGACACCTAACCCTGTTGTTGCTAAAGGAGAATCGAGTGCTCAATGAAGGACTACGGTTATTAGACTTCGTATTCCTCTATGATGGGATCTACACGGCCTTTTCTCCACCAACAAATTCTACAGCTGCTGGGCTAATATATGTATTACAAAATACACTACAAGTGAGTCTTGCAGAGCAGAAAAGTCATGACGTGGATGAAGCTAGAGAAAATGTGGAGCAAGTCAAAGAGCACTTGTTGGCTGAAGAAATTGAAAAGTTAGTTGAAGGATCAGAAAATGTTGCTGAAAATGTTGCTGAATATGTTGATGAGAATGTTGAAGTTAGTAGTTCACCCCCTAGGAATGATGATATTCAAAATGTTCTCGGCACTAAGTTAGAGCCCAAGAGTGATAAGGAAAGTTCGAAGGTAGAGATAACTGTTGTAGTAACATCAGTAAATGATATTGACGAGGAGGAAGACATGGTAGTAGGTGATTATTAGTTGAAACGAAGAGATAAAGGGAAGGAGATAGAGGAGTCTAGGAATTCACCCTCTCCCACACTAATTAGATCTCCTAGGATTCATTCTAATCTCATATCTTTGGATATTAAGAAACTCTAGGAATTGACGAAAACTGATCCTACACCTTCATCTTCTATACCATCATCATCTTCACCATCACACAATCTATCTGTTAGAAATCGACTCTTATCATTATTCAAAGCCAAACCTGGACAATTTAGACATTACAAGAGTTTCTTTCAAGAGTTAAAAGGTTGATATGGTTATTTGTTTGAACATCTTTCGGCCAAGTTCATGCCAAGACAGAAGTTTGATGAAGTGGCTCAACGTCTACAAGAAATTACGATGGAAGCCTTGCCTAAGCTAGTAGATGAGCGTATCAAGAGAATTCTATAGACTCAGGTTCCATTACATGTTGCACAAGGGCTTATTCTGGAAAGAGAAAAGAGTCAAGTAGATGTGGAAAAGATGATTGCTGATGCTATTCAGATAGAACGAGAGAATCTTCGTTCAGAGATTTCTTCACAACTTAATGATGCTATTGCTAACCAAATTCCTTCGCAGGTTGATTTGTCAGTCATATTTTACATGTGCATCCAACTCAAGTTACTCTAGCTTCTGCACAAGATCAACAATATCAATTGTATCTGATAATGAAAGACGATCCCTAGCTCCAACAAACTAATTTACCTATCTGGCTTGCACTCAAGTACAAGTTTGAAAGAATGAGTATGTCAAGCACTACTTGTAGACCTTCTGTTGTTCGCCCTAGAGATGAGGATGATCCTCATGATGGTGCTCATCCTGAAGGGGAGAATAGTGCAAAGAGGTAGAAGACATATGAGCATAGAATGATTGAACTTGGAGGTTCATCATCTGGCCTAGTCTATGAAAGTGAACCAGGTCCGTCAATGTCAGGTAATCAAGTACAAACTGATGACTTTGATTGTTGGACAAATTCTTGTGCCATAGATGATGATGTGATTCGAAATGAGAAAGTATTACAAAGAACTTGTGGATGAAATGTCACAAACTGTTGATGAAGCCAAGCTATGGAAAATGGTTGATGAAATGTTAAGACAATAGTGTAGTTTAGGAGATGAGCATCAATATCACATTTATCAGATGCATAATTTCTTAAAGAGTGACGTTGTGTGGGAAAGCAGGAAAGAAATACTAGTCCCACCAGTTCAACCAAAGCCCACTCCAGTTGTTCAAAGCTGTTAAAGAGATCCAAAAGCTCCTGCAATGACTCTGGTTAATCAAGATCTGTTATACTTATAGAAAGGCAAGTCGAGACCTGAGAAGATTGCATTATCTCTACATAAGTTCCCTGTAGTTAATTTTCCTGATGATGATATAGAAGAAAGAACATTCAGATGGGTAGATAAGTGTGTGAAGAGGTTTTATCCATATGCTTGTTATAGGGTTGAACATTAGAAGAATCCACATGCAAAGATCTTCTGCATCAAGAGACAACAAGAACCTAGAAAGCCAAAGGAAGAGATTTACTCAAACTTAAATATTGTTTAGATCATCAAGACATATGGGGAACTAGGTCATGAGCATAAGTTTGTCACAGAGATTGTTGCAAGAAGAGCCAATGGAAGAATAGTGTCTATCACTGAGTCAAATATAACAGAGTCTAAACACTGAATGATAAAGAAAGTTATGTATTTGCTATTCATAAATCACCAAGGTAGAAGCTATGCTAAGACTAGATTGTTATGGTCATTATTAGTCTTCATCAGGAATACAGTGATCTGGGAAAGAGTTCATGACTTTCAACTAGGTGTGGAAAGCTATCAACAACAAGTCAATCTTACTGCACCAACGATCACCTTCCCAGGCATTGAGAAGTATAAGGTGCTCTCCATCATCTTTGAACCAATATATGGCATTATTTACAAGAATACGCAAGAAGAAAGGGGAGTGATAAGACATCAAGAAGTTCATAAGTTATGTGATGCAACATTGAAAAAAGTCTTAAAAGGATTAAAGAGCTACAACAACGATATTAAGTGAGGCTATGTGACTCATAGTCTTAGTAAAGAAGATGTTGAATACTTACAATTATTTTATGAAGAGATTGAAGAACGGTTGAAGTGTCGTGATCAAATGAGAATATGGGAAATGTATGTGAATGAAAGACCACTTGGACCAAGGAGGGAACACCCAGAATAATCGACCCTTAGGGGGAGATTGTTAGGATCATAAAAATTGTCGATTATGATTCCTAAGTGGTCTTATTTAATATCAGTGCGTAGACTTTATTTTACTTGGCATAATACAGTTTGTAATAAGGTTTAATATGCTAAATATCAAAAATTGCATATTTACCAAAGTGTAGGGACTAATTAGCAAAATTAGGCAAATAAAGGAAGGAAGGAAGCCTCCTCCCTCTCCTATAAATATCCTTCTAATCCTCATTATGAGGTTGATGTCTTGTAACCAACTTTCCCACCCTTTTTATCTTTTGTTATAGAAATTTAGAAATTGTGAAATCTTTCCTCCCTCTCTCAAATCTCTATATCCTACATCATTATATATTGTGTGATTCATGCTAAAGCATGACCTAACAGTGGTGGTGTAGTAGTAAACTCGTCGGTCTCAAAAGGTTTTATCTCCTCAGCTGAGGGGACAGGGTCAATAGTAGGTAGTGCAGCAGATTCGGCCAGAGCTAGATGCTCTTCCTCATCCTCATCCTCCTTAGAGGCCTCCTCCACCTCCGCCTCCTCCTCATCATCTCCCTCATCAGCGAGATAATTAGCGAGAAACATGTAAAGGCGATTTGGGTGTAATCATAAAATTTACCAATTTAAACAAGTTACTTCATCTAAATCCATAGTACTCAATATTGCGGTCTCGAATAGATATACCAAGCCAAGTTCTAAAGTCTACAACATCACCGGCACACTCATATTTTGTGGAATTTAGGTAAACATTTAGAAACGGATAGGCTAAATTCTCACAATATCTAACAAGGGTTATTGTGTGCGGTTATGTATCAAGTAATTTTCATAAAAGTTTGCTTGAATTTTTTTTAATTTGAGCATAACTTAAGCATTTTAATGTGAAAAACAGGACAAGTGATTATTCTAATTCCATCCCCCCACTTGAATTATACAACGTCCTAGTTGTATAGATAAAATATTAAAAATATAGGAATTAAAAAGAATTAGAATGAGAAACTCCCCTGATATTTGCTCGGTAGATTCTCTAATTTACGTTTATGAGCAAGATTGTGTGTTGAACAACCATCTAGAAGTTTCAAGACTCCAACACTTCAAGATCTTTAGATTTGTAAATTCTCCACCAACATCATCGATTCCTTTCATGAGGTCATGTGTAAATTCTTAGAAAACAAATGCAATTCTATGTCCTTGTATTCGTTTGGTTAGACTTAAAATAAATACCTAAATCAATGGTGATCTTGTTAAACCCTAGCTCATAGAGACTTTACCCACTTACCACTTAATGGTGATTTATACACTAGTACTTCAGTTGTCCAACTATTTAATGGAATGAGAACGCTATTTGTTGAATTATCTAGGTTCACCTTCTAGTCAACACGATCAATAAACAATTGGCAATATTCAATTAACTTGTTAAGCCTAAAGCGTATCCTAGACACAGACTTAGCAGGACAATATTTGTGAATCTATGATTCTAGATGTATAAATCACTATATGGAGAGCTTTCCCAACTCTAGATTACTCTGGTCCCATATCACTAGATCCGTTAAATGAAAGGTTCGCATACAAAACGCGTCTAAACAATATAAATTAATAAAACTCAGCATTCAACGATTATCAAGAAATCGGAGATAAACAAATATTAAAACATTCAGATCTTCATAATAATGGCTAATACCCGAAAGGTAATTAGCCTCAAACTCATAATAAATACACAAAGCAATCATTTTACCAAGGTAAACTAACCGTTTAATGAATGATACCAAAAACTGAACTATTACCGAAAGATATGGAATTACACGATGTCTCCTATGGAATTGATAGCATTGCTCGACCTCTTCTGCTCTTTTTCTCCTCTAAAAATCAACTTTTATGGTTTAGGTATCGAGAATATGATTTAGCACACTTAAAACTTGTTTTTGAGTTTTGTATTTATAGGGTCTGGAAGTCGGTTCGATACGGCGTATCCAAGGGATTGGATACGGCGTATTGGAGTTTCTTGGAGTAGGGACCACGTTTGATATCTTCCTGAATATTCACATACTATATCTTCGATACGGCGTATTGACTTCTTTTGGATGCGGCGTATTGATCTTCTTTCCTTTATGGTCTTTGGTGAGTGGAGGCACGGATACGCCGTATCTTCCTTGATAGATACGGCGTATTGGTCTCTAGAATAGTAATCTTCAAAATATCTTCATTTAAGCTCCAAAATGCGCGCCTTTTGCTAATATTCACCAAGTACTCCATAATTACTGCAATTCTCAAATATAAACGATTAAGTAACAATTTTTTGCAATAACTATACAAAATGGGTTAATAACATGGGATAAATGATGCTATAAAATAGACTTTATTTGATGTCATCAAGTATAAATACCCATCTAGGAGGGGTATTTATACAAGTCTTTACATTTGTTGTAATTCACTTTCCCACTATTTTTATTTTCCCTTTGAAATGAATATTTAGAAAATGATAAAAAAAATACTTTCTACTTCCTCTCCTTTATTTTTAAGCTTTCGTATGATTACAACTATGCAAACATGACATATAACAAGTGGTCTCTATCGCTGGGAGATATCTAGTGTGTGTTTCTTGAACCAAATCGAGCTTAACCTTAAGAAATTTTGATCTACAAGCTTCCGTATCGATGAACAGTAGGTTTCGTAAGGATTAGATTTATGATTTGATGAGTTTTTGATCTTAAAACGCATAATAATAGCTTTCGTAATCATAAAATTGTAGGTTTAATATATAGATTACGAAAAATACGTGTTTTAGATTGAATTTGATCGAAAAATATTAGTTTGATAAGCTTTCGTAAGCAAGAAATAAGTTTCGGTAACTATTTTTAGGCGGGAAGACAACTTTCGTATTTCAGTTTTGAGCTTTCGTATTGTAATTTTGGTTTCGTAACTTTCATACGTAAGTGATTTCTTAGCTTTCGTAACGTAGTTAAACTTTCGTAACATATAATTTATCAATTTGGAAAAGATAACATTGAGATTATCACTTTAAAATGTGTTGATAGAAATAATGCCTAAAAACATTATTAATATTTTTCACATCTTTACGTTTTGATAATCACAAAATATAAAAACCTTCAACGTAAAATTAAACGTAAACAAGTATTTAGTAGTAAATTCTCATTTCAACAATTATATCACTTAAAGGTATGAATAAATAAATGCTTAATGGATTTTATGATCAAAGGAAATTTTTATTCAACCTCAAACTTTTATAAAATGTTGTAAACATGTTTATAAACTTACAAAAACATTTTCTACATTAAAAAAAATGTTTTATTCAAAATAAACATTTTGAATTTTAAATTTTCGAACCTAAAACGACTAGAAAAGGTCCAGTAAACACCTCCCCTGGATAGGACAAAAAAGAGGAGCGTCTGAAAGGGGCGACCCCCTTAAATACATGGGCGGCCCCCTTAATTATAAGGGGGCCGACACCCTATTTAAGGGTGCCGGCCATAGACTTCGCTCCTCCTTCTTGCCCTATAAATACTGGACTATTCCTCAACATTTTTCTTACCTTTTGCACTCATTCTTTCTCCTCAAAACAACCCACTTATCCTCTCTAAAATCCTTTGATCATTTAATCATAAAGCTTTGTTTCCAAGTGATCCAAGCTATATTCCTCAAGTGCAAGAGAAGAATACTTCCATCGTCAAGTAAAGAAGTATTACACCTTAGTGTGCATAGCAATCTTGTTGAATTCATATCATATATTTGTAAATTAATTGTATATCTTGTAGTTGTGTGTAATAGCTAGATCTTGGTGATCTTTGTAAGTATAGTTAGATCGTTGTAATCTTACCAAGTAGTGTTAGATAGTTGTGATATAAGTAGTGTGGTGAAGTGAAGTCGTGAAGTTGTGAAGAAGTCGTGAAGTTTTAAAGAAGTCGTGAAGTTGTGAAGAAGTTGTGAAGTTGTGAAGAAGTCGTGAAGTTGTGAAGTCGTGAACAAGTCGTGAAGTTGTGTTGTGATAGATTGGTTCTAGCTAAGATTAGAACTCGACATTTAGCTTAGTGTCGTAAATTGATATAAGCAACGTTGTGTACGGTTTTCTCCGCCATAAGGGAGTTTGTTGACATAGTGAAGAAAACTCTTGAGTTTGGTGCTCGGGGAGTAGAGTAGGGCGAAGAGGTGCTTCGTTACCGAACCACTATAAATCCTCGCATTGTGGTTTGATTGTTCTTACTCTTATCTCTTGTCTTACTTTATCATTTCATATATTTACATTGTTCATATTGTGCAAGCATTGAATTCACAAAAAGGTCGAATCTAAGTTTTACAAACATACATAAAACTTAAATTTAAAAAGCGGTAAATTATTCAACCCCCCCTTCTAGTTTTCCACACAGACTTTAAAGAGGTTACCAGAAGATTAGTAAGCTGGTTGATGTCTGGATATGAGGACCTAGCCTTCAGTGAGGCAACTTCAGCTTTAGCTTTTGCCTTTTTGTTGTTCCAGCTCATCCTTCTGGGACTGAAGTAATTGAACCTGAGCCATTAACTCTTGAATGTGAGCCGATTTTAGAGATGGAGGATAAGGGGTTGAAGTGTCTTCAGGTACATCATAAGAAGACGCATGAGTGTCTTTATCTTTGGCAACTTTTTCTTCCTCTTCACTCTCATCTGAAACAATGATTGGTTCATCTTGTGGGGAGTCAGGAATGAAGAAGGCAGATCTTATGTCTTTCAAGAGATCTGATAAATCCTCTAGCTTTATTTTCTTTGAAATTTCATCAGCTCTGGACTCCTCATTTGTACCTGAATTAGTTTGGGAAGTTTTTAACTCATCTCTAGCAAATTTGGTTTGATCTACAAGAACACTTGGATTAGTCCCTGCAAATATGTAATCAATGTAATAGTTTTTGTCCTTTATTCATACCTTGTTGTGAAGGTATGGAATCATTAGGATTAGATAATCCAGGATCAACTTCAGCTGTAGAATCTGCTAAAGCATCATATCCTGATGCAGACTCAGAGTGCAAATGAAAGAAGTTGAATAAAACAGGTTCAGTAAGAATTAAATACAGACATACCACTACTAAGCTAAGGGTGGGCTCCTTCTTCACTGGTGGCCCCTAAAGATGTTGGGCCATCAGCTGCTTGTTGTGCCTCTTTATGCATTTCACCAACCACTGGTGTGGGAGGTGAAGGATGGCTTGGGATTTTGTCCTTGGCCGAACTGGACTGAGTTTCTTTTTCTGATTGGCTAGTTTTGGATTTGGATGCTAATTGTGTCGTTGTGTGGTGTTAAATTATGATTCAAGTTTTAAATTTATATTTTGCCGACTTAACCAAAAACAACACTTTAACGGGCAGTGTACCCGGTTGGTATGTGCTTAATTACACATATGAATATATTGAAAGTTTAGTAAAGATCTTGTTTTTACTGTTTCATTGTTCTTATTAGTATTGCAAACTAGATTCTGCATAGTTTGTAATATTCTCAATCTTAATTTCTATTAGAGTTGTCTTGGATCTATCCAATATAACTAAGCTTTAAACAAGCTAAGTAAAGATCTGTTAAAAAGGGATAAACAATGACTCACCACCTTGTTAGCCTAGCACCCAAGCACCTCCATGAATCACCTACTTAAACAAACTTATGCACCAAGTTGAACCTTATCACCTCCTTGGTATGCCTCACCCTTCACCAATACCTTGCACCTCACCATACTACCTTCCTAGCTCTCCTTAGTCACCATGGATACACCTTGGTCCCTACTCCATCTAACTTGCTACACACCAAGTAAACTTGGTCCCTACTCTTCCTTTTGCACTATATATACACGAACACATAAATACTTCATCCAATTCTATCATTTAAACTACAAACATCTCAAACAGTTATGATCTAGACAAGTCTAAGGAAGGTGAATGAAGGAAGTATAAGCTGTAGTAGAAGCCATAGAAGAGAAGAAAAGAAGTCCTTGATCCATCTCCTAAGTTTCAGATTTCATTTCATTCATTTTTGACCCATTTCACCCATTCGTATACTAGTAAGCTTTTCTACTCGTTCAATAAGCTATTGTCTTGTTTTAAATCCTTAATAAGCTCTATTAGATCATGTATAAGCTACTTGTTTAAGCCTTGAACCACAAACCCACACGGTTTGGTTTTCCTAAACCAAACGAACCCATTTTGGATTTTTAAGCTCATAAGCTCTTTTCATAAGCTTCAAGCTCGTAAAACTTACTTATTTTAACTTATAGTAAACTGTAAAATGGGTAAAAGATTTGAACTTTGGGCTATTGACAGTATTGGTCCTTGTGTTTGGTTTATGAAAGTTAAAGTGTAAAAGGATTTTTAGAAATGACAGAAATGGTCCCTGTGGTTATATAAAAAGGGATTGGGCTTTTATTGTGGGCTAGGACTAAATTTTAGGTGTCCGGGTAAGGTTTTAAGGGTTTTAAGGCCCATTAAGCACTTAGGGATCACTTGTGTAATTTCTGAAAACTTGAGGGACTGATTTTGAAACTTTTTGAGTTTTTTTTTCTTTTATGGGTTGACTTCTTTGACTAAGACTTGACCATAGTTGACTTTTCTTGGCTTCGGCTTTGAATCTTTGGCTTCTCTTGTGCTCTTTCGTTTCTCGTGTCCGTGTTTGTCCGTTTTTGGCAGTTTTCTTGTGATTTTTGATATATCCATACCTGCACACAAAACACAAAAACAAGTATATTTTTGCCATTTCTAGTCTGTTTTGGGTTTAATTGGGCTATTTTAGGTATAAACAGATATGTGTATTTTACACCTATCAATATACTTTTTCCATCAATTAGATTTCCCTATTAAGGTGAAGTTCATAACCTCGCCTTTACTTATTTACATGTTTTATAAACTCGCGAGGGGGATACATGCTTATTTACAAACTCTTTTACATACTCGTTTATCTTATAACAATGTGATTACTTTTCAAAGACTTAGTGAGTTCATAGCCTCACTTTTAAATCTCTTGAATGTTTTCATAAACCCGTGAGGGGGATACATGCTATAAACTATGAATACAAGTGTTTTCCAAATATATGCTATCATATTATTGCTTGTGATCTAAGTCACTTTATGCCAAAAGACCCCACTATCATGGACCATTAATCACTTGCTAGTGAACGCGAATATTGTGGATAAATCTATCGGGATTGACGAATCCCGTTTGTGTTAGCCGGATAGGTAACCAAACACACTATATTTGAATCTCATAGGTATATGGCAATTACCTACACCGGGGGCCATTATCTTTATCTATATATATCACAGCAATTTGGGTATATATATACACCAGTCAGTTTGTGTGCCATGAGCTTAGACGCAATACTATAAGCACTGCTTTTATAATAATTGTACTCATTACAATTATCACTTATGATGACTTGTATTCACACTATTTATCATAAACCTATGAATTTCACTCAACCTTTGTGTTGACTCTTTTTAGCATGTTTATCTTAGGTAACTAAAGCAATTTATGGCACAGAGTGGCATTAACTTGAAGATGGCTAAACTGTTATCATTCAAACTTTATGTTTTTAGATTTTAGGACCTGCCTTTGTAAAACTCTGATTTTAAATGAATGATAACTTATCTTTTAAAAACGTCTCTTTTGAGTCGTTTTCTATGATTGTGTCTGTGATTCATGAAGTAATACCCCAGATTAGCTTCCGCTGCTATATGTCCAAAATGGGGGTGTTACAGATTGGTATCAGAGCCATGGTTATAGAGAACAAGGTTAAAACCTTAACTATAACTACTTTTCTTTTGCTAGCCATCAAAGTCCTCCGTGCCATTACATTTCCGGAATAGTATGTAAAGATACTATTGTCTCCTATTGACTTTTTCGGTCTTTTTCATTAAACTTTAACCTTAAATATATTGGTTTGTGTTATGTTATACTTGATGCAAAATATATGAAATTGAGTGGTTTTTGGATTGGTAAATTTTCATGTTATAATTTTCAACAAGTTTTTAAAACACAAGGTACAACAATATTTAAAGTCAAAGTAGAAGAAAAAAACTTAAAAAGTCCATAGGGGACAATAAATTTGGGACGGAGGGAGTATATAAATAACTTATGTTATTTACCACTGGGTTGTTACAAAATTATGTCTACATCCACCCACCCTATTATAGCCCAATCTAATACCAATGTTGAGGATGCTTTTTCCTCTATGAATACTCCTGACTATACCCCGGCTTCACCAGACTATTCCCCAGCCTCACCGGGAAACACCTCTCCTGATCCTTCGGATGATTTATCTAAGTATCTTTTGGCCTCACTAGCCATCTCACCTGTCCACGATGATCCATATATGAAGGGCATGCAAGCATATGATGATACTAATAATGAATCATCTATTTCACTACCACGAGCTCCTATTGCTCCACCAACTATTTTGCCTCCATCTCTAGTGTCACCACCATCACCACTATTTGATCCCTGAGATTTCATTCTTCCCGAGGAGATTCTGCCATCTCGGAAATGAGCCTATTCCCGATCATCCTCCTCTACTTCTGCCCTACCTCAAGTATTTGAGATTGGAGAAAGTTCTCATAAGAAGAGTCTGGAGCGCCATGAGGAACAGATGAGCACATGGAAGATAAGATAGAAGGTCTTGGTAATAGTCGAGTAATCACACAATGAGATTTTGACCAACTAGAAACCAAACTTCAAGAAGCCCGTACCCAGATTGCTGGATTTCAAAGAAAGAAAATGGGGTATGACGACAAGATTGTTCTGCTCGCGTCAGAACTTCCAACTTTAAGAGATACTCATCGAGGAATATCTAGATTCGCCACCATCAGATATGAAGAGTCTTTCTAGACAAGATCCAAGAGCACAAGACCAAAGGAAGTGACCACCAGACTACTAGACAACATCCTATATTTTACAGCTTTTGTATAGAGTCCAACCACTAGGATGTGTGGCAATAACTAATGACACTTGTCCAAATTTTAAACTAAGTAAAATATGTAACAATTGATTATGGACATAATGAATTTGTATTCCATTATACCTGCTTTTTATGGAATCGATTTATGTATGTCGTGGTTGTCTATCCTATATTCTGTGAGGGTAGTCCTAGGTTACTATGGAGCTCTTACCAACCGGATCTTCTCAAACCTTTATACCCAGATATCATGGATATGATTAATAATCAAGACATTGAGCATAAAAAATTTGGAATCTAAGTCTACCTTTGCAGAGTTAGATAACTCGTTATGGATCATACCACAACCATTGGGAAGTGAACCAGTCTCCGAGAAACTTAATGAGTTAGATGCTTGGTTAGATTGTCAAATTTCCAAAATTATCCATCTAAATCCATCAACGTAATATCAAAAGAATGTGTATTTCTTGTTAGAACATGTATCAAATAATCATTGTCAAAATTCATACATTGTACAAATGACTTATGATATGATTATTATTTTGTGTTATCTTGTAAATGTTGATAAAATGGCTCCCAAGAGGACACCAACATCTACAGCACCAGCCATGCCTCAGGCTGCCATAAGGAAACTAGTTGCTGATAGTGTTTCCGCAGCTCTGGAAACACAAGCTGCTACCATGGAAAATACTGACAATACCACTAGGAACACCGACCAAGAAAACACCCGTACAATAAAAATGTAGCTACAAAGGAGTTATGAGCCTGCCAACCTTTCAATTTCAAAGGTACGGAAGGGGCTGTTGGTCTCATCCGCTGGTTTGAACAAACTGAATCGGTATTTTCCCATAGTAATTGTACTGAGGACTGCAGAGTGAAATTTGCTACTGGTACTCTAATAGAAGAAGCTTTGTCCTGGTGGAATTCATTCACCCAGCCTATTGGAATAGAGGAAGCCTACAAGATCACTTGGTCTGAATTGAAAAAGCTCTTAATAAAGAAGTATTGTCCCCGAACCGAGGTCAAAAAAATGGAAGATGAATTTTACAATCTAGCTGTAAAAGGAAATTATCTCAAGACTTACATTAGAAGATTCCAGGAGTTGGCAGTTTTATGTCCAAATATGATGCCAAATCTGAAAATTTATGGAGTCCTTCATCTGGGATACCCAAAAGTATTAAAGGAAATGTTACCCGCCTTTATTTTCAAAAGCCTCAAACTTTAGAGAAGCCCATTACCATAACCCGAGTTAATGGATCAAGTAACCAAGCACAATTCTGTGCAAGAACCAATGATCACAAACGAAAGTTTGATGATAGAAGAACCTCCAACAACAACAACTACCAGAACAACCGTAACAACAATAACTACCAGAAACAACCGTAACTACAACAATAACAACAAACCGCAACAATTATCACCACCAATAAGCAGAATAAAAGCAAGAAAACCTTCAGGGCTTTATGCTTTCTCCTAATTAAAAAACAATAGTTATACTGAAATCCTTCCCCTTATGTATGAAATGCACCCTGCATCACAACGAAGACCTGCACCGTCAAGTGTCAGACTTGCAACAAGGTGGGTCATCAAACCAGGAACTGCAAAAACAAAGGGCCAGCCACTGGAAGCAACCTGCAGCCAGTGTTAGTAACTTGTCATGCCTGTGGAGAGAAAGGGCATTACAGAAACCAGTGCCCAAAAGCAAACAACAATGCCTATGGAAGAGCATACTTGCTGAGGGACAAGAACGCTCACCAAGACCCGAACGTAGTCATGGGTACGTTCCTTCTAAACCAACATTTAGCTAGAGTATTATTTGATTCAGGAGCCGATAAAAGTTTTGTATCCATATCTCTTGCTTCTATGCTTAATATCCCACCAATTACACTAGATACCACCTATGACATTGAAATGGCCAATGGAAACCTAGTAGGCACTAATACCGTTATCCAGGGTTGCACTCTGATTTTGCTAAACCAGCCTTTTGAAATTGATCTTATACCGATTAAACTCGGTAGTTTCAACGTCGTCATTGGTATGGATTGGTTATCCAAGTATCATGCTAGAATTATTTTAAGAAAGTCGTCCACATCCCATTCGACGGTGAAACTTTGATCGTACGAGGTGATCAAAGTAAAACTCGACTAAACCTCATATCCTGTATTAAAACCGAAAGATATATATCCAGGGGATATCAAGTTTTCGTAGCCCAAGTAATGGAGAAGAAGTCAGACGAAAAATGACTAGAAGATACACCAGTAGTTAAAGAATTTCCAAAAGTTTTTCCTGAAGATCTACATGGCCTTCCTCCAGTTCACCAAGTAGAATTTCAAATTGACTTAATTCCAGGAGTAGAACCAGTAGCCCGAGCACCTTACAGATTAGCTCCTTCAGAAATGCAGGAACTATCAAACCAACTACAAGAGTTAGCAGACCGAGGTTTTATTCTGACCAGTATTTCGGCTTGGGAGTTTCTTATCTTATTTGTTTAAAAGAAAGACCGGATCTTTCAAATGTATTAATTGATTCCGGAGCTGAATAAACTCACCGTAAAGAATCGTTACCCATTACCCAGGATCGATGACTTATTCAACCAACTTCATGGTTTGAGTGTTTACTTAAAGATTAAGATTAGGCTATCACCAACTGAGAGTCAGGGATGAAGATATTCCCAAAATTTCTTTCAGAACGTTGTACGAACACTATGAATTCCATGTAATGCCATTTGGTTTAACTAACGCACCTGCTATATTCATGGACCTCATGAACCGTGTGTACAAACCATAGTTGGATAAATTTGTGATAGTGTTCATCGATGATATTCTCATATACTCTTGTAACAATGAAGAATCACGCAGATCACCTGAGAATAATCTTGGAATTACTCAAAAAGGAGAAATTATATGCCAAGTTCTCCAAATGTGATTTCTAGATCAGTATTGTGCAGTTTCTTGGGCACATAATTAATAGCCAAGAATTTATGTTGACCCTGCCAAGATTAAAGCAGTTAAGAATTGGGCACCTTCTACCACACCCACAAAAGTAAGCCAATTCTTAGGACTCGCTGGCTATTATCGGAGAGTCATTAAAGATTTTTTGAAGATTGCAAAGCCTTTGACTGAATTAACCCAGAAAAACAAAAAGTATATATGGGGAGAAGACCAATAGTCAGCTTTCTAACTGCTAAAACAGAAACTTTGTGAAGCTCCAATCTTAGCATTACTAGAAGGAAATGATGACTTTGTCATTTACTGTGATGCATCACATCAAGGTCTGGGAGCAGTGTTAATGCAAAGAGAAAAAGTTATTGCATATGTATCCCGAAAACTCAAACCTCATAAAGAGAACTATACCACACATGATCTTGAATTAGGAGCAGTAGTATTCGCTCTTAAAATTTGTAGATACTATTTGTATGGTACAAAGTGTACTGTGTTCACTGATCATAAAAGTCTTTAGCATATCCTTGATCAAAAAGAGTTGAACATGAGACAAAGTCGTTGGCTAGAATTGCTCAGCAATTATGATTGTGAGATTCATTACCATCCTGGAAAGGCAAATGTTGTAGCAGATGCCTTAAGTCGGAAGGAATGAATCAAACCACTCCGAGTTAGATCATTAGTCATGACCCTTCACCTAAAATTACCATCACAAATCCTCAAAGCCCAACAGAGGGCAATCAAAGAAGAGAACATCAAAGCTGAGAATTTATGAGGAATGGACAAAGCATTTGAAGTACGTCCTGATGGAACCCGATGTATCAAGAATCGAAGTTGGTTACCACTCTTTGGTAATTTGAGGGACTTAATCATGCATGAATCCCATAAATCAAAGTATTCCATCCACCCAGGTTTTGACAAGATGTATCAGGATCTAAAGAAACTCTATTGGTGGCCTAACATGAAGGCAATCATCGCTGAGTATGTTGGCAAGTGTTTAACATGCTCTAGAGTTAAAGCAGAATGTCAGAAGCCATCCGGCTTACTGATACAACTAGAGATTCCTACATGGAAATGGGAAAGAATAACGATGGACTTTGTTACAAAACTACCCAAAACATCAAGTGGACATGACACAATTTAGGTCATTATAGACAGCCTTACCAAATTAGCACATTTTATCCCCACCAAAACAACAGATAGTATGGAAACCCTTACAAGGTTGTATATAAAGGAGATAGTTTCACGGCATGAAGTGCCGATATCCATCATATCAGATCGTGACAGTCATTTCACATCCAGATTCTGGCAGTCAATGCAAAATGCTTTGGGTACTCAATTAGACATGAGTACGGAATATCATCCCGAGACAGACGTACAAAGTGAAAGAACCATCCAAACACTCGAAGACATGCTTTGAGTCTGTGTTATAGATTTTGTAAAAGGATGGGAAAGACAATTACCACTGGTAGAATTTTCTTACAATAATAGTTACCATGCCAAAAAGTTAAGCAGCACATTCTGAGGCACTTAAGTTAGAAAGTGTCAATCACCTGTCGCTGGGCCGAAGTTGGAATGTCACAACTTACGAGACCAGATATAATTCATGAAACCACTAAAAAGATAGTACTAATTCGATAACACTTGCAAGCTACAAGATACCGACAAAGGAGTTATGCCAATGTAAGAAGAAAGCCTTTGGAATTCCAAGTTAGAGATCGTGTTATGTTGAAAGTATCACCTCAAAAAGATGTCATCCGATTCAGAAAGCTAGGAACAGCCTTAACCCCCTATAACATGGTGACCATTTAAGATCCTTAAAAAGGGTCAGCAGTGGCATATACATTTGAGCTTCCTGAAGAACTCAGTAATGTCCATAGTACTTTCCACGTTTCTAATTTAAAGAAATGCCTATCTGACGAATCTTTCGTCATTCTAATGAAAGAGCTTCTGCTCGATCACAAACTTAAATTTGTGGAAGAACCAATAGAAATTATGGATCAAGAAGTCAAGCAACTGAGCAAAAGTCGTATCCCTATAGTTAAAGTAAGATGGAACTCTAAAAGATGACCAGAAATTTATGTGGGACGCGAAAGATCAAATTTCGTGCCAAGTATCCACATCTATTTCTAAATACCACTCTAACATCCAACTAAATCTTGGGACGAGATTTCTTTAAGGTTGAGAGACTATAACAACCCATAATTTTCATATATGTAATTATCCATCTATTAAATTAGATTTTCCTCAGTGTAATTCCATACAAATTAAAAAAATAAATTAGATGCAACCATTTTCATGGAAATATTTTTTCTTTATTCCATCCATAATGTAACGTAACTTACATTACAAAAGTAAACGTGCTTACGCAACCTACCAATGCCAATTTCATCGACGTTTGTATTAAATAAACGTTATAATATGTCAAGCAATATGTTTAAACTCCATTTTTACCATACGTTATCTGTTTAACGTATTATTTATAACGTTATTATAAAATGGACTTTATACGTTAACGTTTATATCAAAACCCCGATTACATGTAATGTTTACATACAAAACAAAGGTACAAACTAATAAGGCATGTGTACAAATGTACAATGCATAGATTTTGAATTATATTTCCGTCCAAAACTCTAGTACAACTCCTTTAAGCCCATGGTACAACTCGGCAATGCATAACTTTCAAACTAGCCATTTTCCATACAATTTTCTAAGGTATTTCGTACAACCTTTCTAGTACATGTTACAAGCTTCCAATGCATAATATTTAAACATTCTTTCCCTCCATTTCAGCCCCTACTCGTCCTAAAAACTAAAACCCTAACCCGAAAACCCTAATGAACCCGTCACCCCTTAACTAGCTTGAACTAAGTTTAAACCAAGCAACCACCCTAACTCCACCATGACTCACCACCTTTCTAGCCACCTTTAGCACCTTGTCACCACCCTAGCACCCAAGCACCTTCAGGAATCACCTACTTAAACAAACTTGCACACCAAGTTGAACCTTGTCACCTCCTTGGTATGCCGCACCCTTCACCAACACCTTGCACCTCACCATACTACCTTCCTTTCTCTCCTTAGTCACCATGGCTACACCTTAGTCCCTACTTTATCCAACTTGGCCACCACACCAAGTAAACTTGGTCTCTATCTGTCCTATACGCACTATATATAAATACGTAACACATACATACTTCTTCAATTCACCATTTAAACTGAAAACATCTCAAAGTTATGATCTAGCCAAGCTAAGGAAGGTTAATAAGGAAGTATAAGTTGTAGTAGAAGCCATAGAAGAAAAGAAAAGAAGTCCTTGATCCATTTCCTAAGTTTCGGATTTCATTTTACTAATTTTTGACCCATTTCACCCATTCGTGTACTAGTAAGCTTTTCTACTCGTTCAATAAGCTCTTGTCTTGTTTTAAATCCTTAATAAGCTCTATTAGATCATGTATAAGCTACTTGTTTAAGCCTTGAACCAAAACCCCCACACGGTTTAGTTTTCCTAAACCAAACGAACCCATTTTGGATTTTTAAGCTCATAAGCTCTTTTCATAAGCTTTAAGCTCGTAAAACTTACTTATTTTAGCTTATATTGTTGATCCCCTTTTGATTAGATCTTTATTAAGCTTGTTAAGGTTTATGTTATCTTAGATAGATCTAAAACAACTATGACAGAAACCTTGTTGTATATATAAAGATTATGTGGAATCTAATCTTTATATACCAAGAAATGCATTAAAACAAGTAACATGACACAAGAACATTCACAAAACTTTTCACAAATTGAACAAATTCCACAGAACAACATTATAAGTTCTACTTTACTAAGCTTATTACACATTTTTTTCTAATTGGTGCTATGTTGGATTCGTTTTTTCTAACTATGCCGTAGGTGTTCCTTTTATACACCAAGAAACCTAATGGGCTTACAAAAACGCGTTATGTGATCATGCATAATCTATCCTAATAAATCACATGCATTTTACTAACAGTACTAACTACAAAAGACTAATAGTATTAATATTATAAATAGTAGTACTAACATTTGTATTGGCAGTACTAACTATAACTAGCAGTACTAATAACTTAGACTATATTCTAAGTGCTTCAATAACAGTATTATCTTGAACCAGCAGTATCATCTTGAATCCCAACAATCCTCCCCTAAACTTGATATTTAATTTATCAATCATCAAGTTTCTTCTGAATAAATTCTTCTTGTCTAAAGGATTCTTTCAAACATACTTTACTGCCTTGGTCTGTTTGCTATATTGTAGATCTTTATCAAAAGCTCATATGCCATCTCTAAAGGTTGATCCACTCTTAGCTTGTTACATAGCATCAAAGTTGCAAGTCCCACTGTGAGGGATAATCCCTTATTCAACCACAAGAATATATCTTGTCCTTTCTCTGTAGATACATGATAAACTGCACACATATCATATAAACACCCTTTCAAAGGATGATGCATATATTTCTGAAGTTCTAAAAGATTTTCTTCATCTGGTTTAAACAACATCTTTAGTTCAACCCATAACTCTTTCTCTTTATCATTAGTAAGTCCTGGTGAGTTAGATTTTTCTTAAACTAAGAACCATAATTTGATCAGATATTCCTTGTCAAAATTCTTATGCATGTCTTCAAAAACCTGATATACCTCTGTGTGATTGCCTACTTTGACGATATTCTAAAATTACATAGTATCTGCAGAGTAAACTTCCCATCCAATTATTGGGTATTTGGTTTGAAGAGCTTCAACATTTATTCCTTCATCTGGAATAATAATTACCATTTGATTCAGATGTTCTTGAGATAATTCATCTGTTTTTTTGTTCTTTATCTGTTTGCTCTTGAACTGACTCTGAAACTTTTTCAGTTCTTTGTCTTTTAGCAGGTTTTCCTTCAACATCTTGACCTGCTCTTTTTAGTCTTTGAACTTCTTCTTCAGAATCCATAGGCACAAATGAATGAATTTGATCCCATACCTTTTCAAATATTGGTCTTATATCATCATAGCTCATTCCTTTGAAATCTTTCATCTTGTAGCCTCCCTGATTCTTCAAGTATACCATCATATTCTTTCTTACTTCAGCTACAGATCTAGGTCTATTTTGAAGAGCATGATACCTTATAACAGCAGGATCATCCCAATCAATGACATGAGCAATATCAACTTCAGTTACAGCTTCTTTCTTTCCAACTTTATCATATTCCTCTTGCAATTGTTTGGCAATTTCAGCATCTCTTGCAATCCTTTTTCTTTCTTCCTCATCAATCTGTTCTTGTAATCTAATGGCTTCTTCATAACCAAGCCTTTCTTCTTGCACTTGCTTCTTGGACTTCTTTTGAACAGATTCATCTTCAATCATGATTGCCTTGCCTTTATCTTTCTTCTTCTTTGCACTCCTTCTTATATATACCAAACCTTCAGCAGCAGTACTAACCTCAGGAGTTGCACTAGCAGTACTAAATAAAATTAGCCTAGCAGTACTAACTTTAAGAGACCAGTATTAACTTGAAATTTCTCCAAAGAGCTTTTCCATCACCAATCTCACTTTCTCTCTTTCTGTTTTTATGCTCACACATTATCTCTATTCTTTTTGCTCACCAAGTCACACAATTTTGTACAAATTCCATCAATACCATTTGTTGCATACTGTCCTCCCCACTTCCAAGTGTGTAACCTCTTAAGAGAGGTGGATCATTGGACTTTTAGATGCAGCCTCAAACCTAGTTTGAGCATCTACATCCCTAATATGGTAACTTGGCACCTGGGACCACTACCTGAACCAAATCCCAAAGGACTTAATTCATTAAGTGTTGCCATGGATTGGGTCTTAGTTTATGTTACCACTGTCCTGCTCTGTTTTAAAGCTAGAAGCAGTAGTGGCAGCCCTTTCCATTCTGTCACCCAACTCCTTATGGACAGCCTCATCACCAACCTTTGTCAGGGGGACCACTAGACTGAGGTACCTTAGTGTCCCGACCTCTTTTGATTTTCCTATGTGTTTGACACTTTTTGTCTGATGTTACAAATGTTTCCAATCATACTTGAGTGCATAATAGACATCATGAGCCTCCCCTCAAACAATACTTCACTTGATAATAGACAATCAATTTTGCTTATCCTGCAAATGTTAGTCCAAAACCAAGAAAAACACAATCCAAAGCATTTTCTTAACTAGCAGTATTAATTTTGACTAACAGTTTTAACTTTAGCAGTTTTAAGTACAACTAGCAGTACTAATTATACTTAGCAGTATTAACATTTGCTCTAACAGTTTTAACTTTGTCTTCAATAATTATACAACAACATGCCTCTATTCATCACAAGCACACTAGAAAAGACTAGATAGACATGTGAGAATTCATGAGGATCCATATTTATGTATAACCCATGAATAGAAGTTAAAAAAACTGTTAGTCAAACCAAAATACTAATTTTGACACATTTCTTTCCAAAGTTAACCTTAAGTCATCCCAAAAACTTAGTTAAAAGAATAGTTTTTGGCAAACTATCAGCCATCAACGGATTTGAGAATTATTTACCAGTTGTCGTTTGCCCTGGAATAGCCAATTCTTTCTTGTCTGTTAGACATGGTGAATTGATGACCATTTGTTGTGTGGTATACAACCAACACTGAAAGGACATTCATGCTATCATCAATATCCTCCCCTCAAATTAGCATATCCTTTATAAATCAAATAACCTTTAAACTCTAAACCTGCAAAATGTTAGTTCCAAACACAGAGAAATACAATCCAAAACATTTTGCATAATACTCATAAGAGAATTAATTTCTCTTTGGGACCCAAGCCATTACTGACTTGAAAGGACATCCATGCTATCATCAATATCCTCCCCTCAAATCAGCATATCCTTTATAAATCAAATAACCTTTAAACTCTAAACATGCAAAATGTTAGTTCCAAACACAGAGAAATACAATCCAAAACATTTTGCATAATACTCATAAGAGAATTAATTTCTCTTTGGGACCCAAGCCATTACTGACTTGATTCTACCTGTTGGATCAACATAGTCAAATTGCTTACAAATGTATGATCCATTGTTTTTGGAGACATGATCTAGTACTTTAATTTTAGGTCTCCAAACCCAGCATGCTTTGGACTTAATAGCATTAATCTATTGTTCCCCAATATCACTTATCACACTTTTTCCTTTAGCAGTATTAACAGAATTTACCTTAACATTATTAACTCTGTTATCTAAATTTCTGTTTTTAAGTGTTGTATGTTGGTAAAAAGATCTCCTAGATGGTGAATATGACTTCTGAAAAGCATTTGGTATAGATTTTACAATATTCACAAAGGGTTTGGGTGTAACAGTCTTAATAGGCCTGGCAGTACTAACTGGTGCTGCTACTCTTGAAGAGCTTTGCCTAGCAGTACTAATTGGTACTAGGCC
>BQNB010041716.1:0-18599 GCA_026074375.1 Tanacetum coccineum
ATGTTATAGTTTCTAAGTGATTCAGTAGATTGTGATTGTGATTATACTTTTGATGGCGATTGCGGAAAATTTATGTTGGTTGGTCGGTTTTTTTCGTGCTGGTTTGGTTTAGTTTTATGGTTGATTATACATACTGAAACGAACACATTTAGTTGTTGTCGAATTATTGTTAAAATTAAGTTGAAGGTAGGTAGGTTGGTAGCGCCCAAATTTGACCTAAAAGTTGCTCATCGTCTTACTGTTAGCTATGATCGTTTCCATGTTTTGATTTGTTTTTAGTTAGAGATTAAGCGAATTGCTTTGAGTATATGTTGTCTCAATGGAGCTATTAGAATCTCGACATGGTCAAGCGAATTGCTTTGAGTATATGTTGTCTCAATGGGTTATATTATAGCGATGCGAATATTAAGAGGTTAATAGGTTGCATAATAGTTATAAGCGGTATAGACAGTTTGTGCATCCATGATAACCTTTGCCAACATCTCATGCTAGCACAAAATAGGTATTTTATACTTGTATAGAAGCTCGACTTGTCATTTATGCCGTGAGTGATTTTATAAAGATATTATGCGCACTAAACATGTATATCAGTGTACTTAAGAAACAAGAAGAAAAAATCACTCTCAACGTGTGTAAGTTGGAGAGGATTTTTCCTCCACCGTTCTTTGACATCATGATTCATGACTCATCTTTTGATTCATTTTCCATTTGAAAAAATAATAGCAGGTCCACCTCAATATCATTGGATGTTGGCAAAATGTGAGTGTTCTTTTATATAGAAATTTTAACAAAAATGTATTGATTTTGCTTAATTTTAGTCTCTAAGATGCCGTTATCTGTTAGAGTGTGTCTTATGATTATAGCTATTACTAATATGAGGTTATGTCAGTATGTTCTAATGATTTGTTGATGGATTTTGATTGTGTGCAGGCAAGGAGATTATTATAAGTATCTTGCAGAGTTCAAGTCTGGTAATGATAAGAAAGAGGCAGGTGACCAGTCACTCAAGGCTTATTAAGTAAGTAGCCATAAGTAGTGTAATATCTGCTTTACCATATAATAGCGATTGGTTTTAAGCCTACTTATCTTTCATAATTTGATGTACCCTTTGTATGCGCAAAATCTTTGATGTATATTTAAAAACGGAAAAAGTGTAAATTGTACGCTCTTTAGACACGGGTGGATTTATGTTTGAGCTCTATGTACCTTGTGATAAATCTGTCTTGCCCATGAAATGCAAAACGAAAGAGTTCCTGTTAGATGGTGATACCTTGACATGTGTATAAACTTGTTTAATGTAATTTGGGAGTAATATGATCATCATTTGTGCTATCTGTGGTTAAAATTCCTGGATGTGATCCACTTCGATAGGCTTTCATAATATTAATTATGCACACATTCATCTACAATATTAATTATGCGCACATTCATCTACAATCCACGTCAATAGGCTTTCATAATGATATATGATATTCTATGTTGTATCTCGCTTTACGGTGATCCACTTTAGTCGTTCATCTTGTTTATGGTTTGTATAAACTCTTCTTTTGTTGCCTATTTGCCTGCAACACAAAAAGAATATTAAGGCCGAACAAAGCATTATTACAAGCTTGGTTGTTAATTTTACATTCTCAGTTTACTAATCAGTTATATGTTCTGTTTACAGTTGGCTTCCTCCACAGCAGAAGCTAATATATCTCCTACCCACCCATTTATTTAGGTTTGGCTTTGAACTCTCGTGAAAGGTATGTTTCAAACTCTTTATGCCTCGATATTTTTACACAGTTACATTCAACAATGTGTTATATTGTGTATCTTTTGTTTTTACTTTGACTTGTTACTGTCAATCCCTTAATGCTTTCAATGTTGCTGTTACGACCGACTTGATTTTTTCTGTGTATTATGTGGCCCTTATTGTATTAGCTCATCTGTTTTATTCATAGGTGTGGAGGTGTCATGGGAAAATATGCTGGAGGGGAACTCAAGCCACCTTCTGTTGGTAAGTGGACTAGTCTTTATCTATCTAATGTGTGATGTGTGTGTTGTAATACTAGAATGCTTTGAGTTGGTACATTAAAACGTGCCTTAGATCCCAACAATACTTTTTTTATATTGTGTTGCAATAGCACACTAATGCAATTTTCATGCAACCCCTTACCATTATAGGTGGTAAATTCCTTCATGAATAATTCAAAACAAGTATAAGTTATCCCCTAGCTCATAGTGATAAAGATCTCTCACCTCTAAACACATAAGAGCCTCTTAATGATTTATGCACTAGGTAATTGATTTTCTAACTTTAGCAATGTGGAACCAAAGCTAGTTTATAGTCATAAGATAAATTGTCTTACAGGCCAAGTTCTTTAGGGTATGAAACTTATGTGGGGTTTTGTTGTAAGCTAAGGTTAACGTCAGATGTCATAGTTTTATATCTTACATAAAGAAGTAAGGCATGGCAGAGTATTTATGCAGCGTGTCAATGGTTTAGCAGTTGCAATGAAGGTAAAGAACAATACCTGAACTTTGAAATATGATATTTTCAGAAATACAAGTATATCTAGAGCTGGTATTAATGCAATTCACATTTTTGGATGGTGGATCAGTAGAAAGTAAAATATATGCTCATGGTAGTGGATGATGTTAATAGTATTCAATTGTGTGAACAGTTCTGTTGGCTCTTCTGATCCAATTTCTTCGTTATAACTTATGCAGGACTTGTCATATGTGGACTTCAGCTTTGCATGCCTGAAAAATGCTTTCTTCTCACGTGCTAATCTTCATTGTGCCAAATTTCGGGTAATCCGACTTAGTACTGCAAAGCAAATTTTGTCAGTGAGTTATGTGCCAGGGACGCATCTTGTCCTTGTGTTTTGTAATATAGTGGCTTTGTCATTGTCCGTTAGTTGATCCTTTTTTATTGCTTGAATTATTAAGCTTTGTATTTTTGTTTTTTATTTCCAGGATGTAGATGCTGAATATACCATTTTTCAGAATGCAACACTGCGTGAGTAAGTATATGCGAACCTATTATGTTTCTTGTAATGATGCACAACTTTTACAGTCATCTCAGATTCTTAATGCTTCAAAAAACATATGTGCAATTATATATGCACTTTTATACCTGGTATCATATATGAACCCTGCAGTCAAATCCTCTTCCATTATTATTAACTTACTTAATTGAATTTATTTTTGCCTAGGGAAGATGTGAGTTCAGCGGGGCAAATCTTCGTGGAGTTTTACTAGGTGGAGCCAACCTTCAGAGTGCAAACTTACAAGGCAAAAGTCTCTTCTTTTCATTATTTATGATTACTTTTTCAAATGTATGCATGGTGTATTAATCACTCAAAAGACAATTTTTCATAAGAGCATTGGTACTGATTTAGTATTAGTTAAGAAGTTAAACCAATCTTGGTCAATCAAATGTTGATCATTTAAGGGAAATCTACTCCTTCATCGCTTTGCAATATAAACATAATAGTACTTTGATTTTTGCAGATGCTTGCTTGATAGATTGTAGCTTCTGTGGTGCTAATCTGCGCTCTTATTTGCTAACCCATATTATTTTATTTCAGGCTACCTATTTATACCTTAAAATGTTGCTTGCATGTGAAGTATTAACATTAAGCCTCTCTTTATCCAGGGAGGAACCTGAAGAATCTGCCGAATTTACATGAAGGAAAGAAATGACAGTTTTACCATATTGTGGATATCCAGCAGGGTATTGCGGGCAAGTTTAGTAATTTTTTCTTTCGGACATTTTCGGGCATTAACAACATAAAGTGCATGGTGTATCAACAAGATTCAAAGATTGTGTGTTATAAGAAGGGTGTCTTGATAACCATTTTTTTAGTCTTTATTCATGTTCAAATGTTGTATTTCTGTAATAACATGGTAGACAAATGGATACAATTGTTGGTATGTTATGGGTATCGATTGTATTCTCTTTTATGTTTGGATTAATCTGCGTTACGTTAACAAGTTAAGAATTTTAGTTTTCCATTTTGCTAAAAGGAAAAGGGTGCAAAGAACCTGGGTATTTTGTGGTTGTCGGCTACTTGTGGATGGTGACAACTTTTTGGTCACTATTTGGTGACGAAACTGCATTTGGTCTCTAATTGTAATTAGTGACGGACCTTTAGTGACCACTGGTGACAACCTATATTTGGTCACTAATCACGTTTGGTGACGAGATTACTACTGTTAGTGACGAAAATTTATCGTCACTAAAAGCATTTTTTCTTGTAGTGACAATTGATTATATAACGTTTGACTGTAAGAGCATGAACACAAATGCTGAGTTGGATTTTGTGAAGCTTATCCTTGCCAAGTCACCTGTTCTAAATAAATTGAAAATGTTGGTTGATGAGGATGAAGAGTTGCTGATTTCAAAAATTCTCTCAAGCTCCCTACACGCATCACCGATGATTAAAATACTTTTTGAGCGTCACGCTGATGATGATATATAGTATAGTCTTTAAATGCTATTTACATCATTTTACTGTACATGTTGTGGTTCTTTTAATCTTTTGGAATTAAACTTTTGATTCCTTTGACTTTCAAGACTTAAATTTAGTTTGAGTGTTTATTTTATTAATGATTGTATAATGGAATTTTCCGTCACTTGAATTGAATGAGTTGATTTGTGTATTCTGAGACTAGACTTTGTCTTACCAAGACGAAACCATTTATCTAATGACATGCTGATGAAACGAGTCAATTTCAGCCAGGAAGCTAATTATGATATTCGCTATGGACACAAAACTAAATTATGGTAGTACTGATGGTAGCTCTATACAAAATAAGTAAAAATAACATTAATAGCATAGTTTTTAATGTACGTCTCTTTTTTACTTACATTATAGTGAAAGTAACATATAACCACTAGAGGTGGCAAAATAGGCGGGTCGGGCGGGTTCGGGCGACGGGCCAAACGGGCAACGGGCCAAACGCGCGCGGGCCAAATGAGTGCTTTTTAAAACACGGGTCAAACGGGTGCGGGCCAAACGGGCAACGGGTCAAACGGGCGCAGGTCAAACGGGCGACGAGTCCAAATTTTTTCTACGTTTAAGAACGTTTTCACACTTTTTCTACGCTTTCTGCGTTCTTGTACATTTTAAGAGTCTTCGTATGGTTTCACACACCTTTGCACGTTTTTCTATTTTTTCGCTTGCTTTCGCACGTTTTCGCTCATTATCGTATGTTTTCGTCCGTTTTTTCTGTTTTCGTCAGTTTTTTACGTTTTCGTTGGATTTTTTACGTTTTCGTCCTTTTTTACGTTTTTTACGTTTTCGTCCATTTTTTCCGTTTTCGTCGGTTTTTTACGTTTTCGTCGGATTTTTAACGTTTTCGTCCTTTTTTACGTTTTCGTTCGTTTTTTACGTTTTCGTCCGTTTTTTACCTTCTCGCCTGATTTTTACGATTTTGTCCTCTTTTTACGATTTTGTCCCTTTTTTACGTTTCGTCCGTTTTTACGTTTTCGTCCGTTTTTTACGTTTTCGTTCGTTTTTTACGTTTTCGTCCGTTTTTTCCGTTTTCGTCAGTTTTTTACGTTTTCGTCCGATTTTTTACGTTTTCGTCATTTTTTACGTTTTCGTCCGTTTTTTAACGTTTTCGTTCGTTTTTTACGTTTCCGTCCGTTTTTTACCTTCTCGCCTGTTTTTTACGATTTTGACCTCTTTTTTACGATTTTGTCCTCTTTTTTGCGATTTTGTCCCTTTTTTTACGTTTTCGTCCTTTTTTACGTTTTCGTCCGTTTTTTCGTTTTCGTTCGTTTTTTACGTTTTCGTCCTTTTTTTCGTTTTCGTCAGTTTTTTCCGTTTTCGTCCTTTTTTACGTTTTCGTCCGTTTTTTCCGTTTTCGTCAGTTTTTTATCTTTTCGTCGGATTTTTTACGTTTTCGCCCTATTTACGTTTTCGTCCGTTTTTTTACGTTTTCGTTCGTTTTTTACGTTTTCGTCCGTTTTTAACCTTCTCGCCTGTTTTTTACGATTTTGTCCTCTTTTTTACGATTTTGTCCCTTTTTTTACATTTTGTCTGTTTTTTACGTTCTCGTCCGTTTTTTACGTTTTCGTCCGTTTTTTTATGTTTTCGTCCTTTTTTTACGTTTTCATCCATTTTTTATGTTTTTTTACGTTTTTGTCCCTTTTTTTTACGTTTCGTCCGCTTTTTACGTTCACGTCCGTTTTTTTACGTTTTCGTTCGTTTTTTTTACGTTTTCGTCCGTTTTTTACGTTTTCGTCTGTTTTCTACGTTTTTGTCTTTTTTTTTACGTTATCGTCTGTTATTTTTGTTTATTTATGTTATCGCCTTTTTTTACGTTACGTCCGGTTTTTACGTTTCCGTCCGTTTATTAACTTTTTCGTCTGTTTTTTTACGTTTTCATAAAATAACGTAAAAAAGGCGAAAACGTAAAATATCGGACAAAAATGTAAACAAACGGACGAATACGTAAAAAACGAACAAAAATGTAAAAAAACGGACGTAAACGTAAACGTTCGAAATCGGTCAAAATCGGTCGAAAACGGTGGAAATCAGGCGAAATCGTTCGAAAACGGTCAATATCGGTGGAAATCGGTCGAAATCAAACGAAATCGGCTAAAATCGGTCGAAAACAGACGAAATCGACCGAAAAAGGTCGAAAACGGTCGAAATAATTCAAAATCGGTCAAAAATGGACGAAATCGGTAGAAATCGGTCAAAAACGGTGTAAATCGGTCGAAATCATTCGAAATCAGTCGAAAACGGACAAAAACTGTCAAAAACTATCGAAATCGGTCGAAATTATCGGTAAAAATCGGTGGAAATCGGTCGAAAACGGACGATACCGGTCGAAATCAGTCGAAACCAGTCGAAATCACTCGAAAACGGCAAAATTGGTCAAAAACGGACGAAATCGGTCGAAAACGGTCGAAATAGGTCGAAAACGGTCGAAATGGGTCGAAAACGATCAAAAATGGTCAAATCGTATAAAACGTTTAAAACGGATGAAAATTGCTATACCCAACAAGACCCATCTATAAAAAAGTACCCGACCATTATACCCATGTTTATTTTATTCCATCATATTTAATAGTCCATCAAGCCCGCTGACAATAAAATAGGGAGTCCATATAGCCCACCATACTTAAAAAAAGAGTCCAATTGACCCAAATGTTAACTCATGGGTATTATTTGTCAGCTCTAATAACCACATACTAATGTTTAGTTGGTTAAATATGATACACAGTTATGTGCATATAATTTTGCTGAAAATAACTTTCAAGAAAAAAAATGTTAATAGTTATTTCACTGATCTAATATAATGTTAACAATAACATAAAAATTGTATTTCAAACCAAAATGTGCATGATACCAACGACTTATAACCATCCATTTTAGCCCAGACCATATGATCATTTTATCTAGGACCATATAAGACACTTTGTCTCTTGAATAATTCCCCAAAACAATCTCTATCAGGCCTAATGACTCTACCCTGTAGCAGTATCTAACATTCAATGAGACTTTCACAAACTAAGCATACTTAGTTACCTCTCTTCCTATATGCATATAAAATCCATTATTTACCCACTTGAGCATATATAAACAATCCACATTTTGTTTGTTGGTTTTTTCATATCTATGTTTAAATCATCACTTTCTCTCGTCAAAAAAACTTTCACACTCAAAACAACCCACTGCAGCATAGTAAAATCCACGACCCAAACCTCTAAAAAATACAAGTGTAAGTCCCAAACATAGCAAAACTGAGTTGAGTCATGGCAATGGATGTGGGAAAACTTGAAGAACCTGTAGACGGTGATCGAGATAAACTGCGTCATTCTTCTAATCAGATACATTATAGCGTGCAATAATAGAATACATATGACTTTTGACAAATTTATTGCAAATAGAAAAAAATTACTTCAGAATTAGTTGTACTTAATGTGAATTAAAGCTTCATTTGCAGAAGTAATAAACACCCCAACTGCACAGAGAATTACCATTCAAGACTACAATTATACATTTTTTTCCACCATGTATAATCCTACCACATCAAAGATCTAAATACCACACTACTTAGCTTGTCTAAAGGATTTAATCTTCAAACTCAATAATCTAAGAACAATTTATGAAATGACAAATAACTATCAAGTTCTGGATAGTATATACACAATATCATAGGAACACAAATGTGAGAATTAAAAATAACTTCATTCTTATATATCATCTTCACATGGTATAGAGATAAAAACCAAAGTTCTTATTTGGGCATACCCAAAAAACATTATTCAACATAGTTTTAAAAGGAACAAACAAAATAACAGCCTAAGAAAAAACCAACAAACAAAACGGTCTTTTACTGAAGCAGACCTTGCAACTTAATTTCCATTATTAGATGGTTGGTACCAATAGTTGGAGCAGGGGTTTCAAGGACATCATTTCAAACTGTAAATGTAGATGTGTTGAATAAGAATTAGAAGTGAAAGAAAAATGTTTACAGTTTGTTAATATGAATGAATTATACAGATTTATCCATACCAGCAGAGTTGTCAGATTGATGGTCAATAACATATGGAAAAGTGTCTGAAATCATAAACGGTGAAGAACTTCTCGGTAGACAACGTTTGTTGTACGGTTGGTGTATTTACCCTCCTTGTCACAACACAACACTTTAAGGCCTTTCTTGCTCTTAACTCTCGAAACTGCGACATAAAGTTGACCAAAGCGTCTAGTGGTCTAGTTCTGAAATGGCTCAAACTTGAAACCACGCAAGTTTTGGTCAAAATGAATGACCTTGGTTATGGTAGTGTTTTTGAAAAAGTTAATTTTGTAACGGTGATTAAGCAAAGGGTACTTCCCTCCATTTTCACCTACACCAAAATTTCCAATTATGTAGCATGAACCTTCATCTAAAACGGCCAAGAACTTGTTCATATTTTCTAACTTGATAGACGCTTGAATGCGATTACCCTTCATTTTAGAATGAATTTTTAGAAATCAGTATGAAGTAAATATATACTAAGTCCATTTCATAAGATTTATATCTACTATCTATATATAAAAATGACATAATACCTCTGGATCTTGAAGAACAACATCTAAACCCCATGGTTCATTTGGTTTTCCTACTGCCCAGATACTGATACATCTTGCCGGAACTTTAACATCATCCATCATGGGGTCAATGTCACAAAGCAATGTCAACTGCTGCTCCATGGTTTGCACTACAGGATTAAAAACAAAGTAATTAGTAATTTTCTAGAATAACAACATTCAAGAACATAACAAACATAAATGTATTAGATTAAAATGAAATGACAACATAAAAGGTAAAAAACATACATGGTGTATTATGAATAAATTGGAAACTAAAATGAGATGTGTGATGTTTGGAGCGGCAGTCTGTATTTATATAGGGGAGGAGTAGGTTAAAGTTGTTTCAAAATTGAGTGAATATCGGCAATTATCATCTGAAAAAATTTGATTTGAATTATAAACATGACTATAATCCTGGCAGTTAGTTTCAATTTTTGAATTGAACTAAAAAAATTCATATCCATATTATTCAGCCTTATCCTTATCTTTAATAAATATAAATCATATGATATCATAAACATTCATTGTATAATACTAACACTTATAGTGATCAAAGTAAATTACATATTGCATATCATAAAGCTGTAAATAAAATCAAATAATAATCAAAAAAACGATACAACTAACCTGTAATCTTAGAAGTTTAGATGGACGAATAATTATTTCCCAAATAACAGTGTATGATATCATAATCATTAGCAACAAATTTACTTTTTATGAATGTGAAAATTGGTGTAGGGTTTATTACATGTAAATTAATAATTATGAATGTGTGAATTGTTATGGTTAAATTAATATACAGATCTTCATTTTGGTGGAATAATAACGATTGGATCATATAGTCTAAGGTTTGTGGGGACTTAATTATGATTGAGAAAATTGGGGTAGGGTTTTGGGCAAGAAATTTGGGGGCGGGTTATGAAGTCAACGTCATATTTGATAGGTTTATGATCAGACGGTTCCTATAAATCCATAAAGACACGTGTTTTATGAGGGTTTTGGAAGGAGATTCTATTTGACAAACCCTCCTTTATATAAGAAGTAGATTGAAGATGCACGAGGGTACAATATGTTAGACAATGTAAACCCCGTGGATTGCAATGTATTATTCCACAACTATTTATAGAGTACAAGTACATAATAAACCCTAAAAACTCTAATGGACCCGAAGCCCACAAACCGGGCTTGGGCCAATTTATTCTCTAATACTCCCCCGCAGTCCGAGCGGCGAAATCGCGAAAGCTCGGACTGGAATAGTAAACTAGAAAAAGAGAAAAATAAAACATTAACGTAATAAAAAAATGAACCGGCTCATGACTGAAGCACGAGCAACAAGATAAGATTATAAGGATTTGTGACCTTAGCACAAATCATCAACACAAATAAGGGATAATTCAAAGTATCCCTATAACGGAGAATAATTCAAAGTATTCTCACCAACACAAATTACGGGATAATTCAAAGTATCCCTAAAACGGAGAATAATTCAAAGTATTCTCTCAAAGATATAATAGAAATAATATAAAATGTTTTTTTTTGTTTTTTAAAGAAAAAAATATTATAGTAAAAACATAACTTAAAAAAACATCAAAAATAGAAAACATCACCAACCATCCTGCTTTCTTGTCAAACCATCTTTAAATCCTTAATCAGGAGTACTTTTGGAAAAACAAAAGATCCCACAGCAATATCATACACCTCAACATCACATGATACATTAAGTATTAAAACCCATGACATGAAAGAATCTTTTAGTAGATCAACAGATACTAAAGCTTCTGAAGCCAAAGACCATTCTTTCCGATCAAATCTTTTCAAATGGAAATCACATACAAGAGGAATCTGATCCAGATGACATGTAAATTCCATCTCTTCATCTTCAATGTGTTCAACTTTGGTGAATGACTCGATGGCAGTTGAAAGAATATTTGCATCATCAGATCTGTTATTAACGGTGTCACCATTGGATTTGTGGGCCCATTTAAGACTCATATATGTTTTGAGGGATACGGTGGCCGGTGATGTGGATTAGGGTTAGACGGGGTGGTTTAGGGGAGGCGGCTCAACATAGCCACCTAGGTCTGAGGATCAGACTTGCTCTGATACCATGTTAGACAATGTAAACCCTGTGGGTTGCAATGTATTATTCCACAACTATTTATAGAGTACAAGTACATAATAAACCCTAAAACTCTAATGGACCCGAAGCCCACAAACCGGGCTTGGGCTAATTTATTCTCTAATACGCCCGCAAACCGGGCTTGGGCCAATTTATTCTCTAATACAATAGACGAGCTCACCATTGAGATGAACATAAGCAAGTCGTATAGTGAGCTTGATGATATACTATATTATTTGTCAGGAAAGAGTGTTAAGAAATTGGCACTCGAGTTTAATTCATGTTCATTACCTTCGTCACTCTTCTCATTGATTCACTTGACGGACCTATGTCTTATTGGTTGTGATCTTGACCATGAACCAATATGTAGTATTAACTCACTTGGTAGACTTACAAACTTGCATTTGGAAGAATTAGGAATCTCTACAGAAGATCTTGTTTATTTTCTATCAAAGTGTCCCTTACTTAAGACCGTGACAATGGTAACTGTTTACTAAAAAATCTCAAGGGCTAATTTCTTTCGTAAGTTATTTGATCATTATATATTGTTGTTCCGGCTGCAGAATGATCAGTTCACATATGGTGGTATCTGTGATACCGGCACTTCCACCATTATTGACATGTTTGAATGTTTACCGATGATTGAAAATCTATCAATTAGCTCTAATATCATTCAGGTAATTAATGTTATCCATTGACATAGTATACATTGATAAAAATATAACTTGCTTATGATTAATCACTTTTTTTTTCTTTTGGATGTTGTTCAAGTGTTTTCCTTCTATACCAGAGGTCCACGAAAGCTTCCCACCGGACTAGTCCATCTCAAATACATCTGTATAGAGGATATGGGTTTTGATTATGATTATGAGGAGATATCTAGGCTCGGTCTCGTGCTTAGACTTCTGCTCAGAAGCTCCCTGAACTTGGAGAGACTTGTTGTAAAGGTAAATAATGTTAATGTTAATTTCTTGTCAGTTATTCTATTTGTTTTTATTCTTAAGTAAAATTACACTGACATAAGAAACAATGTAGGCAGGTGAATCTGAGAGTGGCTCCTTTACAGTTGAAGATTTTTCGGATATTTGGTTGGAGCATCTAAACGAGTTCACAATTGAGAATATAATGATTGACTATAAGAGAATGAACACAAATGATGAGTTGGAATTTACGAAGCTTCACCAGTGCTAAAGAAAGTGAAAATATTCATCCAGGAGTTGGTTGATGAGGATGAAAAGTTGTTGATTTCAAAAATTCTCTCAAGCTCCCTACACGCATCACCGATGGTTAAAATAATTGTTGAGCGTCAAAATGATGAATGATGATATATAGGGCATGTTTGGCGCCGAGGGGTGCGGAGCATTTTGAGCGGTAGACATTGAGCATTTTGATTTTTAGTTGTTGTTTGGCAAAAAAGCGGGTGAGAGTTTTGATTTTTAGTGGCATTTTGGCAATGGAGCGGTAAGTTGTTATTTTTAAAAAAGACTAATTATCCAATGCTTGTTTAAGAAGTTGTGGTAAAAGAGCGTTGAGCTGTGATATTTTGTGTTTATGTGTTTCTATGTAAGGTTGCTATGGATGATGCATATATCGTAATTATTTGGCCACAAATGAAGGTTAAATATGACCATGTTGTCTTGTACATAAACAACACCCGACCAATTTACACATATAGTCATATTCTATTTAAATATGTATATTCTTTTATGTCACTTCACACATAATTACAACTATATATGTTATCAAACGTTTTTATTTTAAAAATAAAGTTAATGCTTACGGATTGTTTAAGCAAATTCCCTTAAGGATGCTTAGATTTCATAAGTGTGCTTCAGCAGCTAGTACTTCAAAGGTTGGAAAGTCTCCTTTGTCCTAGAGCTGAATTAGTAAGTCTTCATGAGTGTGATTCAGCTGCTGGTCCTTTAGATATTAGAGCGTCTCCTTCGGCCCTGAGCTATCTTTAGCTCGCCCCGGGTTTTTAATCCGAGACCAAGCTCCGGCATGAGGATAAGTATATGCTTGGTATAAGTTCTAGTGAGAGAAACTAGAGATGGAGAGAGTAAGTTAGAAGCAAAGTGTGTGTGAATCTGAGTCTTGTCATGTGTATGAACAACTCATTATATACTACATGGGGTTAGCTCCACGACACAAAGCATTGTGGAAGCTAAGTTGTCTTCTAGAGGCGCATAAGTCGCTGGTGAGCATCAGGCTTGGTCTTCGAAGTCAAGGTTGTCTCTGTGCTCTAAGCACTAGTTGTGGACCAAGCGTCTGTGTTATTCGTACATCATCGTACAACGTACAACAGTTGCTAGTGTACTAGCTTTGATGGAGACAATGTTCCACCTCCTGTGGAGACAATGCTCCTTCTCCTGTGGAGACATTGCTCCACCTCCTGAGGAGACGTTGCTCCTCCTCCTGAGGAGACACTGCTCCTCCTCTAAGGTGTAGCACTCCGTAAATTTGAGGTAATTATTTAAATCTATACTTTCATTATTTATTTTACTTTTTACGATTAACCGGATAGGTTATCTCGCGTTCATAGTAAAACGTTTATTAAACGTGAACCAGACTTTAGATTAAATATCCATCTACGTGCTCTACATATTTTATTATTTTACATAAGTATCCCATATGTTGTAATTTTATTTTTAACATTTACGTTTACCCTCCGTGGTTACGTCTAAACTTTTACAATATTCTACATTTTTACTCATTAGCCATAAAAATACCCACTTAATTAAAAATATTAACAAAAAAATTATGCAACTACCCTCTTTAACTCTTGCTAACACATACCCAAACCACATGGACACATGTCCATGTGGTGGGATAAACTACGTGAGGTGTCATGATAAAGAAGCTTATGAGACACTTGTCTCATAAGTTTTGCATGTGTTTAATGTCTTAAACTTAACCAAAACCTCTCATCACTTCTCATAGTATCAAGACCACTCTTGCTCTTCCTAGTTCCTCTCTTGTGCAGCCCCATACTCCACCACAAATCATCATCCATCAAAAATTTTCTTGTTAATATTGCTATCAAAGTTGAAGGATTTTGAAGCTAGTTGTAGTTCTTGGTGTTAATATCTTAAAGCAATCTTCAAGACATCATTATTCAAGGGTTATAGTTATACTCTCCACTCTCCATGGGCTAATAAAGTGTTCTTATGGTTTAGAAGAAGTTCATGCAAGTATATTGAAGAAAATTTGGTTGGGTTGAATAAAAGAAAACTAGTACATCTTGGGTGGATTATTGTTATACATTTCATTCTTTCTTTGTAAGAGCTGTATTATTTTCATTTTTATTGTAATTTTCTTTATATTTTTCATGTAACTTTTTGAGATTATATGTATTTTATACATTCTATCATTTTGTTTGTAATAAATAGCATTGTACTTAAATTTTTAAGACTAGAACTTGATAAAAAGTTGATTTGTAACATTAGATTTAGGACAGTTTTAAGTCAGTAGGTTGTAGTGATATTCTGGAAAAATTGATGGACTGTGGTGACTAGAGAAAAATATAGGCTTATAGAGCTATGTCTTAGCTCTGTTTCCTCGGGTGGATCACGTCGTATCGATACCCGATGAATTTTCTAGAATATAAACGGTAAATGTTGTCGGAAATTGCACACTTAATTTCTTTTGATTATAACTTTAAAAACTTGTATAGAAGTCAGTGTTTGGTTAAACATAAAACTTGTAGAGGACTGTCTAACTTAGATTTTGACGTTTGAATCGGCCCTAACGGAATTATGAGGTTAGGAGATATGGCTATTTTCCCGAGACTGTAGTAATATGTGAAAATCACAGCTTTGGTACTTGTTAGAACTTTGGCCATTTGACCTCATTTTTTAAAAAAGCAAAGTGGTCGAACCCACATATCGGAAAAATAGACTCATTTACCTTTTCCGTAGACGTAAGAACCGAACCAAGACTATTTACAAATTGGAAGATATGGGCTTGTGAAGTTGATAAAAATCTGGAAATCTTTATCAGCCCATGTATATTGGGCTTGTAAGTATCTAACTTGTATAATTTGGGCCCAATTGTTTTATAAGAACTAAAAACTGTAAAGTACAATGCTAATTCTATACAAAAACTTTATAAAGATTTATTTGCATTTATTCGCGCAATATTTATAAACCCTAAGACGCAACTTTATTTTTAGGTTGCTTTTAGAGTTTTACTCGGCTTCGCGACGCTTTATTTCTCGTTATCTTTTCTCGGTCTCTCGACATTTATTCTCGATATCTTTTGTCGCATTGCTTAAAGGTGAGTTCATAGCCCCTCTTTTACTCATTTAAATATTTTACAAACTCCTTGGGAGAGATACATGCTACTTAACTTACTTTTACTTATGGACACAAGTGTTTAAACTGTATGCTTTTCCTGATATATTATTGCCTAAGTACGACTTCTGCTTTTAAGTCCCTAATGTCGTGAACCAATTATTTACTTTGTGTAAGCGCAAATGTTGTACATAGATCTATTGGGACTGACAATCCCCTTCCGGGTATGCAACAACGATTATCATGTCAGATGGACGCATTTAACATTTCAGGAAATACTCGGGTGTTTGGCAGAACACCCAGTCTCGGGACACAAACCTAAGCGGGGTTTGCTATAATTTGTTAAGGTTTCGGTGTCATGAGCTTAGTACAATAATAACTATTTTCAACTTTTGAATGTGTTTCATTAGTCAACTATTACTTGAAATCTTGTGATCCACTAAACTGCTCGTTGAAGCACTGCTATGATTTCTATAACATTACTTGGTTTGCTTATAATCTATCTTACTTACGAACCTATGTGGTCCACTGCTTTATTATCAAACCTATGAATTCACTCAACATTATTTGTTGACATTTTTAGCATGTATTTCAGGTCCTTAAGGTGTTGAAATCGTACGACATATTTTGAAGACTCTGCATATCATTACCATTTGATAAATTTTCTTTTAAACGTTATGAAATGTTTAAATGTTCGGACCTTGTACCTTTTATAAACTCTGATGTTTTATTATATATCGAATGTGTAATTTTTTAAAACGTCTCATTTAGAGGTCGTTTTTTGTAACTTGTACTTTGTGCTATGAAGTAATACCCTCGGTTGTCTTCCGTTGCTATCCAAAATCTGGGGTGTTACATAAGGAGACATTGCTCCTTACCTCCTCAGGAGACATTGCTCCTTGCCTCCTGAGGAGACGCTGCTCCTTGCTTCCTGAGGAGACACTGCTTCACCTCCTGAAAAGACAATGCTCCTTATTCCTGAGGAGACACTGCTCCTTACCTCCTGTGCAGACACTGCTCCATCGTCATTGCCTATGGACCTGAGTTGGCCTTCGTCACCCCAGCTGCTCTAACGAACCATTCTAACATAAAGTGTCTTTATCTTAGGAATGTTATGAATTAATTTTGATTGTCTCCCCTGTAATATACGGAGGAAACCACATACCTCATCACTGATCCTACTCATTTCTCACCGCTAGCTGCTATCGCTGGCTTTAACGAACACACTCACAGTAAGCTTTTTGAAAACTTTAAGAGGTGTTACTAACTACTTATAAAGGAATGGCGGGTACATGGGTAGTGACACGTGGTTGACAAAATAAAACACTGACATCATTCACAACCCCAATGTCTTCACTCACATCACTCATCGTAAAAAGTCAAAACTACACTTCTACCAACCGGATAAAATCGACTTCGTTTTATTTTATTATTTCTTGTCTTTATCATAAAAGTCATTTTCATTTCTAAGGCTAGGCACTATAAGGAGCTTCAGCGACCTACAATTTCTCCTGCCACATCAGCTTTCTCTCTCTGGTGACCTACAGGTGACTTTTTGCCACTATAATGCGACCTTCATTTTTTTTCAATTTTTTTTACAACAAAATTAAATTTCATTAAAAATAAGAACATTACATAATAATAAAAAACATTACATAATAATTCAAATAACATTAAAACATTACAATAAAACAACATAATTAAAATAGTTCCTAGATTATTAAAAACAATGCATAGCTAAATAAAAACGTAAACGTATGAAATTAATCTGATTCGTATTCTGAATAAGATTTCACCCTAAATTCCAACCTGAATAACTCATCATGAGCTTGTTCTTGCTTAATTCTCTCCTCCCACTCTTTTTCAGCCCTTGCTTCTTCTTCTAACGTTTCTCTTAATGCCTTTTCATCTAGAAGTAGTTGTTGTTGCTCTTTCTCAGTGAGATATCCATTAGTAAGATATTCATCACCTATCTCATGTTCATCAATTGATTCCTCGACCGTTGGAAATGAAGAAATAGGAGACATAGGTTGGTGCGTATGTTGTTGTGATGACGAACCACCCGTAGAAAATGAAGAAATGGGAGGCATGGGTGGTTTCTCGGGTGTCAAGGGGATTGCTTTGGGTAGTTTTCTTATCCATAGCCGTTGGAATTTAAAATTTGAATACAGAGTTTAAGAGTTGGATAAGAAGTTGTGGGAGAAAATGAATGATAAAAAGAGGTATTTATAAGAGAAAAGTAGTCATTGGAATTTAAAATTTGAATACTGAATTTAAAATAACAATACTTAATTTATAATAACAATACGAAATTTAAAACACAATCGTCCTAATTGTATTTTTCCCATAACCAAACATATTTAGTCTCAATTTGTTTTTCTATTTTTGTCGCCTTTCGATACATCGAAAGATTCATCTCGTAATCTTTAAAAGATTCTTCTTTTAAAAAAGTGTCGATCAAAGCACGGCTCTCTTGTGGAATATCCTTGCATTTCTCGTATGCTTTTCTCAGATCGTCTTTAGCTGTGCATGCATTGTCAAATTGCACGGCTAACTCCATAATCGCTTTCTGACGAGCTTTATCTTCGTCCATTAGTTTGTAAACCAAAGCTTGAATTTCATCGATGGTATGTGGAACCAAACAAACCATTTAAAAAAGTTAATGAAAGTGTATATAAAAATTATGTATAAAATGTTGTAATGAGTTGGGTATTTATAGTGTTAAAGTGTTTAAATTTTAAAAGCTAAAAAAGTTTTTTTATATTGAATATAAGCTGTTGCCAAATGAATATGCTCGACTATTGATCGTAACAACGAACGACAAGGACAAACAAACCCAATCGACCGATTGGTCTGCTATAAGGACAACGGACCGGGACCGTGGTCGACCAAGTCGGTCGACCGACCCATAGCAACCATCCTAAAATTTAACTATATTCCCATTAAAATAGTACAAACTATTGTTACATTTTATCAACCGGTGAACCACACTAGCTAGTCACGCAATGAACAAGTTTATGTTTATCTTCTTGGGAGTTTCATCTCAAAGGTGATTGCTTTATCTATCTTATGATTAGAGGTGACAAATTTTGCCTATATGATAATTCA